>SJYC01134275.1:0-18418 GCA_006408675.1 Madoqua kirkii | reverse complement strand
ATTAGAGTGTAGAAGTCCCATAAGAAAATATATTACTTTAGTCATTATCCTATGTTTTAGAGAAATAAAAGGATGATACAGACTTTTTAAACTTACCTGTGTATTTATTTCTAGTATTCTTCATTTGAACTCAGTCTCTCTGACTCTAAAGACTATGCTCTATACAAAATTTGTTGAACAGAGATACTTGGGGAAGATTGTATAAAAGTAGGTGTCCAGTGCCAATATCAGTCTTATGAAATTACTAGCTTTCAGGTTAGGCCTAAGCATGGGCTTTTGCAAGATGTTTCCCAAGTGACCTCATGTGTTAACTGAACACAAACTGGACTCCTCCTAAGCTTCCAAACAACATGATAAACATTCTTGGGCTTGCTCACATTTCTATCTTGCTCCTAGCTCATGTGGTATAAGGTTATGGGTGGTTTCCTTATCTCTTCTAAAATTTCCTTCATTAAGCTTCCATATCCCATCCTAATTTATGAATTCTGGCATTAGGAGACAGACTTGGTCAGACTTAGAGACAGACTTATTTCTTACAGCCTCTATCTTGCCATCTGACTCCTCCTATGATGTATCCTTTGGCTTCCCAGCACTGTCTACTCACCCTAAGAAAATATTTCATCCATCCTTTTTCAGAATAGCATATTACTTCTGAACTTTACCCTGGGAATACCACAGTGATATAAGATGTTGGGAGCCATGTTAGGCATTACTGACAAAATGGAGGCATGGCCCCAGACCCCTCTCCTCATTCCACAGGCACAGACCCGAGATGAAAGAGTTAGCTCTTGTGATTTTGAATTGTACTTGGTCAGACTTAGAGACAGACTTATTTCTTACAGCCTCTATCTTGCCATCTGACTCCTCCTATGATGTATCCTTTGGCTTCCCAGCACTGTCTACTCACCCTAAGAAAATATTTCATCCATCCTTTTTCAGAATAGCATATTACTTCTGAACTTTACCCTGGGAATACCACAGTGATATAAGATGTTGGGAGCCATGTTAGGCATTACTGACAAAATGGAGGCATGGCCCCAGACCCCTCTCCTCATTCCACAGGCACAGACCCGAGATGAAAGAGTTAGCTCTTGTGATTTTGAATTGTTTCTTCCTTTCTTCGGTTGAGTTGGCTGGAAAGAATGTTAAGGTGCTTATTGTTCTTGAGGAAGCTTTCTGCAGTTGTGTGCAGAAAATAATCTATAAAGTAACCATTGACATTTGTTCAAGGATTTTTGTAAAGAATGCCCCAGGATGAGCACGTAGGCCACAGCTTGAGGCCATGGGAAAGATTGTTATCTGAGACCTGTTTGTGAGGGAAGTGTTTATGGCAAAAGAAGTTTGCTGAGTTTAGGGTTTAGGAATAATTAAGAATAGTCATAAGCCTTTTTAGGAGATAGTGAGCTTAGGATACTAGGGGCAAGCAGGATTTAGAGAGATAAGAAATGAACTGAGGAATGTGGTATGCAGCCTAGACACAAGCAAGAGTTACAATGTAATCACAAGTAAACATGATTCCGAATCGTTGAAGCAGGAACTCTGTTTGAAGGACAATAATGAGACAATAATCTGGGTGAGGGGGAACTGAAAATGTCAAACCTCTGACCTAATGCTTTTGAAAAGATATAAAAGAGAACATGATGCTTAAAATAAACATGTAGTCCTGTACCTCAAGTAAGAGACCACATCATTTCCGGCCGACACTGTTCATCCCTTCAGGCTGATCCCCTGGCTGCTGGAGCTGGACTCCAGCAATAAGACGTATGTAACACAGTGGCAAGTAGTGTGTTCCCTTGAGTCAGGTGGTCTTTTTAAAAAGGCTTTGTTAAGGTGTAAATGAAGTGAAAGTCACTCACTCAGGTCCAACTCTTTGCAACCCCACAGATTATATGGTCCATGGGATTCTCCAGGCCAGAACACTGGAGTGGGTAGCCTTTCCCTTCTCCAGGGGATACTCCCAACCCAGGGATCAAACTCAGGTTTCCCACATTGCAGGCAGATTCTTTAGAGCTGAGCCACAAGAGAAGCTCAAGGATACTGGAGTGGGTAGCCAATCCCTTCTCCAGCGGTCTTCTCAACCCAGGAATCGAATTGGGGTCTCCTGTGTTGCAGAAAGATTCTTTACCAGTTGGGCTATCAGGAAAGTCAACCTTTCAAAACCTCAGGTTATCTCCGTTTTCACTTGCGATCCCTAGCCCCGTTCAGCGTTTTTCAGATGGCTACCGCTGTTTCAGCATCAAATACAAACTGGAAATATTCAGACACAGCACTACCCAATAGAACTTTCTGCAGCAATGGAAATATTCTATGTCTGCACTGTCTCATACAGGTGTTCACCCGGGCCTAGTGTTAAGGTATAATTGATACACAAAACATGGCAAAAATATAATGGACACATTTTGATGAGTTGGAAATATGGACATATCTGTGATAATACTACCATATGATCCAGTGACCCAAACTATTGAAATAAGTATCTCAAAGAGATGCCTGCACTTCCATGTTCAGAGTAGCGCTAGTCACACTAGCCAAGATTTGGGAACAATTCAAATGTCCACTGACAAGTGGATGATGAAAATATGGTTTATACATATAATGGAATACTTTTCAGCCTTAAAAGATAAGGAAATTCTACCACTTGTGACAATATGGATGAACCTGGAGACACTAAATTAAATAAGCCAATCACAGAAGAACAAATACTATGGGATTCCACTTTTATGAATAATCTACAATAGTCACACTCACAGAAGCAAAGAGTAGAATGATGGTTGCCAGAACAGATGATAGGGAGAAGGACAGAACTGTTGATCAGTGAGTATAAACTTATAATTATATAATGTGAATAAGCTCTAGACATCTGCTATACAACCAAGCACCAATAGTTAACAATATGGTATAGTGCACATAGTATTTGTTAAGAGGATAGATCTCCTATCCAGTGTTCTTGAAACAAAAGAAGAAAGGAAGAGAGGGGAAAAGGGAGGGAAGAAGGAAGATAGAAAGAATAGTCTTGATAATAGCTTGATAAAACCCAGACCTGGTAGAATGGTAACTAAAGGCAACCAAAGCCACCATCCATTGTCTCCCCAAATGACATTTTATGTCCAAGCTAAGTGCTTTCCACTTAAAGGTACTCTAATTTGGGAGCTGACAATGTCATTGGGCATCACATTGCTTAAAATGTGCCCAAACATACAAACATTATTAGTGCAAGCTGGAACAGAGCAAAATGGTACACGCATTTGAACACTAATGGGGAGGACATTGAGGCTCAAAGCATCAAGTGCATCCCCATAATCAGCCAACCCAGCAAAACACTGGGTTCATAACCTCAGCAGGGCCCTAATGTAGTCCTTCTCGGAATCAGTAATAGCCCAGCACTAATGGCTGCAAAAAGGACCATATTGTATCCCCAGTCATTAATTCCCAGAAAAAGGACTGCGCTGAACTCATTACTGCTTTAACACACTCATCAGATGAAATGTACAAGTTAACCTCCGTAAAGGGATGTAGTAATCTGAGCAAGTGAACTCAAGCCATCTCACCAACCCCCACTCCAGAAGCCCTGTCTCTGGCAGCAACTGTTAATTCTTTGCTAGGAAGCTGCCTGGAGCCACCTGACAACATCTCTGTCCATTTTGTCAGGTTCTTTGCTCCTCACGTGCTCAGAGATTCAGCTAGCTGAGGGGTAGACAGGCCAGATAGAGGGAAAAAGAGGAATTGGTACAGAGATGCTGCTGCTGCTTCTATTACTGCCAATAAGAGAAGGAAGATTATTTTAATAACAATAGCCAGTAACCATTCGTGGATTATGCATAGTATGTCAGGCTCTATGGAGGAATTTTAAAACATATGATCTCATTTGATCCTAGCCAAAATACTATTACTAACCTCATTTGACAGATGAGGAAACAGAGGTAAGGAAGGTAAATAAATTACCTAAGGTCACAGAGCTAATAAGTGACTTGGCCAGAATTAGAATGCAAATCCCTGACCCCAACATCATATGCCTCTTTCCACTGGACCACAGCTATCAATATTTGCCCGATGTAGTGTCTGTAAACAAGACAGTAGGACAATCATTATAGCTCCCATTGTAAGTGCCTCACAGAAATAAGGCCATTTGTAACCATGGTGTCAGGGACTTCCCTCAGCTTTTGCTTTGGAGCTAAGTGGTACTGCCAATGAGATGGCAACTCTCTGAGCAACATCATGACCCCAGAGACCCCCATCCTGCATCCTCTTACTAGAAACTGCATCTCTGCCTGTCGTCAGATTAATTTCTCTCTCTCTGGACCTCTGTCAGAAGCTGCAGCAGAGGAAGGAATGCAGAGGAGCTGGGACAGGGAATGGATTGTTGGGAGAGTACCTCGCTAGGGAACTGGGGGAAATGGAAAGAACTTTCCTTTGATCTGGGAAGTTAGGCTGTTCATACAAGCCTTCACAGTCCCTGAGGTTTCCTCCATCATGGAGTTTAGTTGGCTTGTATAGATTGTGTTTCCCAGCAGGCTATCAGCTTCTAGAACACAAGGACTCCTTCTTTCTCCTCTTTGTCATTTCAGCAAGCAGCACATACATGACACGCAATGAATGTTTAATAAATGTAGTGGAGCGAGCATATCACTGCTGCCCCTGCTTTTCTTTGCTGCCTCAGATGGCTGGCTCAGCAGAAATAGTTTGGGAAAGCAGACTGAGGTTTCATTGCTGAATAAGCATCGCAGGTGGGTGGGTGACATGGAGACAATCTGTACCCAAACTTGTATGTGTAAAGAACCTACTGGGCAGACTTCCGTCAGATCACAGTAGCCTGTCCCAGGCAACGAAGCCACACTACCTTATTAAAGCAATCCTTTTTCAAGCATCCTGAAGAGCCCTGTTCCCATAGGTGGTAGCTTTTTCCCAAGCATAGTCAGTTCTACCATCAGCCCTAGTATTGAGAAACCTTAGCCTGAGTGGGGAGTCCCTTCAGAGGAGATGGAGGATATTGCAATACATGGGCTGCAGTTCCTGGAGGTTCAGTTGCTGAGTATCTTGGGGACAAAGAGAATCTGGAACACCAACAGATACCTACAGTATAGGTCAGGGAACTATACTCAGTATTGAGTAATTACCTATAAGGAAAGAGTATATGAAGAATATATACATATGTATAGAATATATATTTATGCATATATATGTATATGTGTATATAGATGTATATATGTAGGTATGTGTATATATATATATGTATGTATGTATGCTGCTGCTGCTGCTGCTGCTGCTGCTAAGTCGCTTCAGTCGTGTCTGACTCTGTGTGACCCCATAGATGGCAGCCCACTATTCTCCCCTGTCCCTAGGATTCTCCAGGCAAGAACACTGGAGTGGGTTGCCATTTCCTCCTCCAGTGCATGAAAGTGGAAAGCGAAAGTGAAGTCGCTCAGTTGTGTCTGACTCTTAGCGATCCCATGGACTGCAGCCTACCAGGCTCCTCCGTCCATGGGATTTTCCAGGCAAAAGTAGTATGTATGTATATATAGATGTATATGTGTAGGTATGTGTATATACATATGTATGGATGTAGGTATATATGTGTATAACTAAATCACTGTGATGTATACCTGAAACAACACAATATTGTAAGTCAACCAATACAATTTTTTTAAAGAATCTGTAGGATAAGACTTAGATCTGGAAGTAGGGTGGCTGAATGACAGCAGAATAAAAAGGTTCATTTTCAACTCTACAGACGCCACACCAGTCATATTTCTACAGCAGTGTCAGGAAGAAATGTTGGTGTCTTTACTTCTCTCTGTCCTCTAAAAGCTTTTGAGAGTTGGCTGAATGACAGCAGAATAAAAGGTTCATTTTCAACTCTACAGACGCCACACCAGTCATATTTCTACAGCAGTGTCAGGAAGAAATGTTGGTGTCTTTACTTCTCTCTGTCCTCTAAAAGCTTTTGAGAGAGCTGGGGGATAACACTCTAATGCACAAGTGAAAATTAAGGCACAATTGACGACAGTCTGTAATTAAGTGCTAAATTGTCTGGCTTGGGCATTAAGTGCTGCAGGAATCCAAAGGAGGGGCAGTCAATGAAAGCTGAGTAATGTGTGGGCAGCCAGAGCTCTGACGTCTGAGAATGTATGACTATACTCAGCACAGATTTCCTGGAGGAGGAGGGACTGGCACTGGACCTTAAAAGATGGGGAGCATGGAGCTTGGAGGAGGGGAGAGGCCTCTGGATCAAAGCATGGGGCATGGCGAAACAAAGGCAGGAGTCTGGTCCCAACAGGAGTGGGATGTTGTGTGTGGGGCCTCAGGGAAGGCTACTGTGGGAAGGGAGCTATGCAGTCCAGGCTTGGTGACTCTGGGCTATTGGGCTTTTGGGAAACTATCCAGCAGCTGCAGGCAGGTGAGTCTAGAGTCCAAAACAAATCCCTTTCAAAGGTGAATTTCTTGAGGAATCTACTGCTGACTATTTCAAAGGAGCTCCCATCTCTGCATAGGCAATATCTCTTCAAAGCCCATGACAGTCCTGGGAGGGAGGGATTGTTAAGGAAGGAATATACTCCAAACAACATGGGCTGAGTGGGAAGAGTGGAGTAAGCTAGAAGGTCACTTCCTTTCTAGATTCCAGTGTGGGCAGTCTGGGAAGGGGCAGTGGCAGCAGATGTCAAACTGAGCTTCCTGGAATCTTGAAGCATCTTGTACCCAGAATTCCCCATTTTGCTTCCTTTCTGCAAACATGCACCTGCTTAATAAAGACAATGCTATAACTGATTGTGTGTCCACTGTGCTAAGAACCTTAAGAGGATAAGCTCATTTCACTCACAACAATCCTCTTTATTTTACATATAAGGAAATTGAGGCACAGAGAGGTAGGGACTTGTCCAAATTCACATGGCTGGTAAGGGATCCCAGACCAGCTAGCTTGCCATCCCAGTCCACCCTCTCATCTGCCTCACTCTAAAAGTGCCCTCTGGGTCCATCCTCTGGGTCCATCATCTGGAGCTCCAATAGGAAATGGCTCATTCACTACCCAGGACAACCCTGGATGAGAGGGAACATTTGGAGACACCAAACTGCAAGCAGATGTGGTGTGACTAGAGAGATTAGAGTAGGTAGGAAGTCTTGGAGTCAAATAATCAGGCTCAGAGCTGGTCTGATTTTATTTCTGCACCTGCATCATCACAGCTGCCCCACCCCTATCAGCATCAGCAGAAACAGAAACCCCAGGACCTTCTTGGAGCCTCAAGCCAAACCGTTGCAGGAGTCCTACTGGAAAAGGCAGGGCATATGTGGCACCATGGCCTCTCTTGGGCTAAGCCGTGGGCCAGGGAAGAAGAAAGAGGAGACATGACAGTGCTGGCAGCAGCCAGGGAGGAGGAGGGGAAGCAGGTAGTAATAAAGTCAGGAAGCATGATCAAGGTTGAAGGAGGATGATGTTCCACAGGCAGGGAAGCGGAGAGATCATGAGATGCCTGCATTTCAGCAGAGCCTAGACTGAAGAGCTGATGTTGGGGGCAGACAGACTACAGTGAGATCAAAATAAGACTTCAAACCCACCCTTGTGAGAATAGCAAGCTGTTTGAGGTTGGACAATGAATAACGTCCAGGCAGGTATCTTATGGGGGAAGTGAGTAGGTGCCTGGAGTAAGGTCTAGTGAGAGTGAAAGCCTGCTTCACCAGGTTCATCTCTCAATGATTTCCAAGACTTGGGTGGGCCCTAGACTGCTGTGTTACACTTCTGTTCTGCTGTGGAGCTTTAGCAGACAGATGAAACCTGTGAACCCTATCTCAGAATAATACTTTGAATGCATTAAAATGCATAAGATTATAAAAGACACAAATTATATCAAAATATTAAACAAAACTTACAGTGAAATGCTAACATAAATGCTTCTTTATTAATGCATGAAATTAAAAAGTTAATGGTGATTCTAACAACTGCAATAATTTCAAAATACTATGAACTGTAAAGACTATCTCTAGATAGCTATGATGATAATAATACACTAGGAAAATAATCTGTGATTTCTGTTAGAGACAAAATTTCACGAATTACTAATGCTGTCATGGTTCATTGCCTACAAAATGAAATGAAATGAGAAATTTCAATTACAAGTTAACAAAAACAGAAATTCAATTCTTTCTCTCCCAACATCACAGGGGTCCTCACTGAGCATGCACAGTGCAATGGGAATTCGTTAGACTTGGGAACAGATGACTGTAGACCTAGTCCTGGGTTTCCTACTGATGATGTGTCCTTGCAAGTGGACTCTGACTCTTGATAGCCAGCTCAGAAGATAATTCTATCTTTCCCTTCACAAATGTTTTTGAAAAGTTAGGGCTGCTGAATTCGGTGCCCTGATTTTGGAGATCAGGCCCAGGCAAGCCGAAATCCAAGTCCATCAACCTGCCAACACAGATCCTCTTGTTCACAGAGGAAGGGAAATTAGCTTCCTCCTGTCAACTGGTTCTAAGCCATGAGTGCAAAGGAATTCAGGCACAGGTCATGATTCTGCCTTTTGAAACAAGCCAGTGCCACCCCAGGGGAGTCCTCTGAAGCAAGAACACACTTCTGGCTGGATAGAGTGTGGAATGTTTATTACAAGACCAGTTACGTGTTTACAATAAGCCCTAGGGTGTTTGGCAGACAAAGCAAATGGCAGAAGGAGAGTGAGAGCAAGAGAGCAAAACAGAATAAGAGAGAGAGAGAGAGAAAGGAAACAAGTGAGAAGGAGAGATGGAGTGAATGATAGTGAAAACTGGAAGAGGCCTCAGAGGCCCTCCAGTCTAACTTCACTGTCTCAGTTGGACACAACAAAGCGCAGAGAAGGGACATGCCCTGGTGGGTCCACAGAGCAGTCAGATCCGAGCTCACTCACTGGCCAGTTGCCTGCTCTTCGCTCTGTAACTCTTGCCTGTTTGACCAGAAGTGAGCATGAGCCCATGAGACAACTGTGTGTAGAGTGTGCTTCTGGAAGCAGTGTTCAAAATAGTCAACAGCTCCCCATGCCTCCAAGCAGCTGTATCGCTGGTGGCAAGCATAGGAATTAATACCACAGTCTTCAGGAAGGGAGCCAAAAACTGGTCATACTTCAGACACTGCTGTGTTCAATGGGATGGCCAGCCCCATTGATGAAAGGCCCCGTGTGATTCTGCAGGCAGGATGTGGCCAGCCATAAAGTGTATGGGCAGGGTCTTGAAGCAGGAAGGAAAGTGGGAAGAAAGGGAGAGGGTGGATTTTCTGCTTCTGCTTCTGCTTCAGGGTTGGGGAAGGTGAGGAGGAGGGAGGCTGACCTGGAGGATGGAGCCCCCAGTGGGGTCCTGTCTTAGACACAGGGCATGGACTGTGAGTGCACCCTGCGCATCCCTGCATGTATAACCCCCTTCTCTGACTTCCAGAGAAGTCAGTGAAGAATTGTTTACCATCAGCACCATCACCACCACCACCACCAGCAGCATTTTATGACTGTCACTATTATTATTTTGCTATTTCATTACTTAGGCAGATTTTATCCCTACTTCGGTTGGCAGTTTCCCAGTCCTAAATCACACTCAGGGCCAAGAGTACAGGACTGTGAACTTCAGCTCAGATTTGAGGTGCAGCTCTGCCTCCTGATAGCTTGAGTGAATTTTCAACCTTCCTGAGTCTAGGTAGCCAATATGCAAAAGGGGGGGATCTAACCTGTATCCCAGGTTGCTGTTAAGAGGTACACACCATGAGCTGACGGGGCAAAGCACTCTGATGAGTGAACAGTGCTCTCCCTCTGTGTGTGGATGACTGGGCTGATGCCCATAAGCACACATTCTTCCCGGGGATCATGCTGCTTTTTTGCTTGCAAGAAGGAGCTATTGACAGAGGCACCAGCACATTCAAAAGTGCTGGAAGAATGTAATTTTCTATTTTTTCTCCTTGCACAAAGGGGAAGATGATTTACAGCATTGCTCCCCAGAGCTTGATGACAGCTAGCTATAGCTACGGCCAGATTAGGGAGTGACAAATCTGGAGCTCACCGTCAGAGCGTATGAACAGTTTACAAGGCCAAAACATGCTTCAAGCTCTGACCTTTCAGGCCCAGATCTGAGACCCAGGAAAGGCCAGAGATCACCTAACCAGCCTCCTACCTTTGATCATCCACATTTCAGCTCTATACCAAGGCCAAATGGCCAGCAGCTATAAACACTGGTAGAGGAAGAATGTTTGCTGGGTGCTGGAATCCACAAACCAACCTCCACCCAGAGGTGGAACAGAACACTGGATCTGATATCAGGCAGGCTGAGCTCCTGTTCCAACTCTAACTCTTAAATCTATGGAATTTTCTGTTAAGTTCCTTCCCTTCTCTGGGTGGAGGTTTCTGCAGTGACCTTCAAGTCCATCTATGGCCTTGACCTTTATCCTATTTCCTATCCTCCTCATACTCACTAGAGACTGCTGTGTGGATTACCTTGCAAATCTGGATCTAAGAATAAATTTCAAACTCTAAACATGGTTTCTGCCTACCTCACTCTCTGACATCAATCTCTCTCTCTTTTTTAAAGGAGAACCACTTTATTTTGAGTAGTAAACAAAATTCCATTTATAATGTAATAAATACTCCATCAGTTTCTTCACTGTTAGTCCAAAGAACAAAGCCCCTGACTTAATTAGAATTTATATTTAACCTTAAATATTTTTTTAATTTTTTAATATAAACTTATTTTATTTTTTCATAAGAGCACTTTTTATTTGAGGCAAAGAAAAGTCTAGCTGAAAGAATTACAGTTCCAAGCAATCAAAACCCCACTGTTAGAGGCACTATTCTGATTTTGTAAATTCAATTTAGAAAAGGGTATTTGGGTTGCATATTCCCCAGTTCCCCAGACTAGAAGGGCAAAGGAAAACTGAAGAGACTTCTACTAATCTACTGATTCTGCTTTTTGGACCCGACATCAAGCTGGCCAAGCCCTCGCTGGTTTGTCTAGAAGTCACTAACCCACCACTGAGGGACATGGGCCAAATTATGCCACACACAAGAGAAGTGAGGTGAGAGACGTGGGGTCGTTGTTGGCTCCAAGGCCGCAGGTGGGTCTCTGGTCCAGGGCGGTCGAAGCGGGGAGAAGATTGCTCAGTGGCAGCGTGTGCACCAGGGCTGGTCTGGGCCTCCTTCCTGAGGCGGCTTCCTGAGGCTTCTGGGCAAAGGAGACCGAAAAAGGAAAGTAGCAGACTTTAAGCATTCATGATGAACTTACTTCAGGTTGTGCGTGACCACTGGGTACATGTACTTGTCCCTGTGGGATTTGTCTTTGGATATTATCTAGACAGGAAGAATGATGAAAAGCTAACTGCCTTCCGGAACAAGAGTCTGTTATGTAAAAGGGAATTGAAACCTAATGAAGAAGTCACCTGGAAGTAATGGCTACAGCTAAATTACAGAATGTTCACATTTTTTAAATTATAAGAGAAATAAAAATACTCATTATTTAATAGAAAAAATTTTATTTATTTTAATTGGAGGCTAATTACTTTACAATATTGTGTTGGTTTTGCCATACATTGACATGAACCCACCATGGGTGTACATGTGAACCCTGAACCCCCCTCCCACCTTCCTCCCCATCCCATCCCTCTGGGTCATCCCAGTGCACCAGCCCTGAGCATCCTGTATCATGCATCAAACCTGGACTGGCGATTCGTTTCACATATGATAATATACATGTTTCAATCCATTCTCCCAAATCATCCCACTCACCCTCTCCCACAGAGTCCAAAAGACTGTTCTTTACATCTGTGTCTCTTTTGCTATCTCGCATACAAGGTTATTGGTACCATCTTTCTAAATTCCAATCTCTTAACACTCTCCTTCTCCTGCTTCATACTTGCAAGGCACTCTTCTCTACTTGTTGCTCCTCAAACACACCAAGACTGTGCCTACCACAGGGCCTTTGCATTTACTGTTACTCTTCTGAGAGATCTGGAAAGCTCTTATTAAAAATATTTGAATGGCCGGATCTTTTCTATTCAGGTCTCAGTTCAGATATTAACTGTTCATCAAGGCCATCTCTGGTCACCTTGATATATTTGTTCAGACACTGTTACTCTACGTCATTATTCTAATTTCTCTGTGATACTTGTCAGAACCTAAAATCGCGTCACTTAGTTATTTACTTGTCATTGTCTGTCTATCTAAGTAAAACATGCCGGCATGGGAGGAGGGCCCTGGTCTTCACTCTTCATGACTTTATCCCAAGCACTAGATCAATTCTGTCAGAGAATGATTGAGCAATAAATATTTGGTAAATGAATAAATGATTTCCCTGCTTCTAGCTTACCTCCAATAATCTTTTCTCTACACCAAAGACAGAGTGATCTTTTAAAGTGTAAATTAGATCATGACACTAAAAATCCTTTAACAGCTTCCCTGTGGTGTGTGTGCTTAGTTGCTCAGTCACGTCTGACTCTTTGCAACCCCGTGGACTATAGCCCACCAGCCTTGTTCATGGGATTCTCCAGGCAAGAATAGTGGAGTGGGTTGCCATGCCTTCCTCCAGGTGTCTTCCCAGCCCAGGGATCAAATCCAGGTCTCCCGCATTGCTGGCAGATTCTTCACCATCTGAGGCACCAGGGAAGCCCTAATAGCTTCCCACTGCACATCAAACAAACAAAGCTCCAAGTCTTTACAGTGGCTGACAAGCCTTTCCATAACCTGACCCTTGCCCATGTCTGAAATCACAACTCCTTCCACTCTGCCTGGAACTCACTGTCAGTTATGTTTGCTTCTATCTATTCCTCAAATTCATTGTAATCTTTCCTACTTCTGGGTCTTTTCTTGGCTAGTATCTCTGTCCCCAGTATTCTTCCTCCACATTCAGGCCACTACTCCCTACCCAAGTCAGTAGTAGTACAAATGGTACAGACAGTGACTGCTCTAGGAGCACCAAGATGAGAAGGATCATTTCCCTCTGGGCTGGATGGAGGAACTAGGAAGCCCTGGGGATCCACAAACTGACATTTTCAGGTTTTACCTACACAGAGGTCACCACCATCCTCTGAAGTGACACAAACCAAAGAGAAAAGAAGCTCAGGTCTCTCCCAGCACAGACTTTGAAAAGAAAACTATCTACTTGGCTTGGGCCATCCCATCCCTTTTCTGCACTCAACCCTTCATTCAGTCTAATCTGACCACACTCAACTGATGAGCGTTATCCAGAACCTCCATGGTACAAAAGCCACTGGGTGTGGATCTCGCCTCATCTTGTCTGGCCTTTTGGGATCATGGGAAAGAGGAAAGCACCAGCCTGTGTGTTGTCTCCCTTATCTCTTTGGATATTCATTACCAGTCATCTTTGTTGGCCCTTCTTTCTATACTCCATAAAACCTTTATCTCTCATTCACACTTCATACCAAATATTCCAGCTCAGTTGGTAAAGAATCCACCTGCAATGAGGGAGACCTGGGTTTGATCCCTGGGTTGGGAAGATTCCCTGGAGAAGGGAAAGGCACTCCAGTATTCTGGCCTGGAGAATTCCATGGACTGTATAGTCCATGGAGTCACAAAGAGTTGGACACAACTGAGCAACTGTTCACTACCCATTTCCACATAGAAGTTGCAGCAGCAATTCAGATATCTCACCAGTCCTTGTGCTGAGGATTTAACCTCACTAGAGCACACATGTACTCCTTCTTTCCACCTCTGTGTCTCTACTCACGCAGAGGTCCTTATGCTTGGGATGGCCTTTCTCATACTTCTCATTCCCAGTTCAAGTTCAAGTTCAGCTGCTATAAAATTTCTCTGTCTCTATGCTCCCCTCCCCATGTTGCTACCGGATCTGGGTTATGGGCTTTTCCTCTGGATTCCTACAGCCTCCCATGTTTCCTTATCATCCATCCTCATTACAGAGGATACCGTCATATCCACATCCGTCAGTTCCCAGGACAGGGGGAGGGGGATCTTCAAAAGCAGGGACCTTCTCTGAGCGGCTGTATCATCTCTGCTTCCAAGAGGCACACACAAGGTCAGTTTCCTGTTTTCTCCCATCTGTTCCCACAGTCCCAGTCTATATACAGCTCCGCCTTGCTTGCATATTTCCTCCTCTTAAAACTTTTAAGATTCTATTGTCAAAGCTAATCACTCAATTCCATATTTATGATTTTATTTCTTCCTGACTTTTTTCTTTGGTTGATGGTAGTGTTTTGTGACCTTGTGCTTTGTTTTGTTTTACTTTTATATCTCAAGTGATATGGCTGCCAGGCCCTGGAGGCTTAGTCCAAATCCCAGGGGGTCTCTCTCCAGTCAACAACATGGCAGCCTCTACCTGTAGAGGTCCAGGAAGATGGCCCAAGGAGAAAGCCAAAGAGAGACGGGCCTAGCTGCAGAGCCACAACCACATGCACTGTACCTGCATCACACTTTACAGTGTACAAGAACCTTCCCTCATCTTTCTGCCCATCTTCCTTCTTAACCTTCCCTATCTTCCTCACCACTGAAAGATGTATAGAAGCTAAGGATTCCTATTATTCTAATTGAGCTGATGGGGAAACTAAAGCACTAAGAATGTGAAAGGGTCACTAATGTCTCTCAGAAGAATGTTGCTTCCTGGACAAGAGGTCAGGTGTGATTGCCTGTACAACCTACACTAGAGCACAAAGTTTAAGGAGATGCTTATTTTTGGCTTATGCAAGTTCAGGGTTGGCACCTGAGAGTGATGGCCTGTGGGTGGACAAGGCAGCTGAGGCTTTAAGTGCTGGGAGATCGTGTAGGAGATGAGATGGGCAATTTTCATGCAGTGTCCTCCAAACTCTTAAGATGGTGGTGGGATGGTTTTGAGTGATGAATGGAGGGGAGCACATACACTGAAGTCACCAATACCAGTATCCTCAGAATCCATGGACTTGGGAGTGGATGTAACAGCCTGCAGATCACTCTGACCCATCCTGGAAGGTAAGGAAGAGAGGAACACAGAAGGGAGGTGACCCACCAGGCCAAATGACAACCCCCAGGCAATATGCTATACATAGGGGCAGACCTCAGAGTAGTCCCATGGGAAAATAACCATTAGAAGGTTTCAAAGGACTCAGAAAGCAGTTGCCTGACTGGCTTATTAGGTGCTTTTGGGTCAGCAGTTTCTTCTCTTGGGGCTTCAGAGTCCCCATAGGTACATAAGAACCTTTCAATCTCTGTCTTGTCAGATTATTTTGGTGCCAGACTCTCCTCCTCTGTGACTTTGGTCCCCAGCCCAGTCCCTGAGCCCAGAAGGTGGCCAGTGGTAGGGAGCTTCTAGAATCAGCGACTCCAAAGAGAAATATACTTTGTATGAGTCTGAGCAAACTGTTGTGCATGGAAAGCTTGATTTAAGGCCATTTCAATAAGCCCCAATTCATCATCTTGAAGGTCTCTGAAGAAAAGACAAGTGCCATTTTCTAAATGCCATTATGCAATCAAGCCTTTTGCAGCCAGCCCGGCAGGCTCGCAGGCCTACATGCGTGCTCTGACTGCTACCTCTCACTGAGGGTGTCTGGGCTCCCTTCGACAAACAGCCCTGGTTATGTGGGGGCTGGGAGCAATGATGCAGGGAAGAGACTGGGAGCCCTAAACATAAAGCATCATGTAATAGACAACCTGAAAAGCTGTAGAAATTTTCACTGGAGGGAGACGCTACCTGGCCCATGTCACTCCTGTCTCTCAAACCCTGACCTGGTTTCCTGAGCTCACCTGCCACGGAAGGCAGAGGCCCAAGGCAGCCTCCCAAGAGCACCATTGTCCCTGGGGTACAATGGTCAAGTCGGAGTCCTAGCAGTCAGACTGTCCAAGGTTGAGTCTTGTCTTTGGTACTGCTGAGCTCTCTGACCCTGGGAAAGGGAGCTGACCACACCATGCCTCAGCTTCTTCACATCTAAGATGCCCTAGGGGCAACCAAAACATGAAAGACATGGTTATAAAAGATACTATTCACTGTATAACTTCTTATGTTTTCCTGAACCACAAGACTGTCTTATCTCTTCAAAATTAAATTTTAAAGATTTAAAGAAAAAAGACAAACAATTTGTTATGAAGAATAAATAAATAAATGAATTAAAGTAATAACAGCTGTCAATGTCCTAGAGTTAAGGTAAAAATTATATGCTGTAATACCTATAAAGCTCTGAGAATAGTGCCTGGCATGTAGTCAGCTATATACAAGTATTAGGATTTATGCCATCTTCATGAAACTACAAATAGCATTGGAAACTGTGGAAGCTGAAAAATAAGCTAGGGTTTCCCCCAGGCTGTGGGATGTGGGAGAAGCAGGGAGAGGTCTGGGAGTTAAAGGCCTGGCTTCAGATCTTGGCTTCACTACTCACTGGCAGTGGGGCTTTACACAAGTTTGGGTACCACCATGAGCCTGCTTCTTTGACTCTGAAAGGATAGAGACTCCACACATCATCAAGTTGTTCCAGAAGCTGATGAGGAAACAGATAGGACACTGCTTTGTACTCAGAAACCTATTTTAATACCATCTACGCCAGTGATTCTCAGAGTGGTCCCCAGACCAGCAGCATCAGCATCACATTAGAACATGTTAACTGTGGCATATATATACACATATATATAGTGGAATATTACTCAGCCATAAAAAGAAATGAAATTGTGTGATTTGCAGGGACGTGAATGGACCTAGAGACTGTCATACTAGTTGAAGTAAGTCAGAAAGAGAAAAAAAAATATCGCATATTAACATATATATGTGGAATCTGAAAAAGCTGGTATGGTCCATATGTTTGTTCTTTGTGTCTTAGAGTCATAGACATAGCAAACAAACATATAGACCACAAGGGGAAAAAGTGGGATGTGAGGAATTGGGAGATTGGGATTGACATATATTCACTACTATATATAAAACAGATAACTAATGAGAACTTACTGTATAGCATGGGGAACTCAGTGCTCTGTGGTGCCTAAATGGAAAGGAAATCCAAAAAAAAGAGGGGATATACAAATACACACAGCTGATTCACTTTGCTGTACAGCAGATACTGATGCAACATTGTAAAGCAGCTAGTCCAGTCAAAAAAAAGTTAGAAACACAAGACCTAGTGAATTAGAAACTCCAGGTGGTGGGCCCAGTAAGTAACGTTTTCACAAGCTCTTCAGGGGAATCCAATACATAAAAGGCCTTGTGGACCAGTCTTCTAATTCAAACTCGCAAAGACCAGAGAAAGACTATGGAGGACCAGAGAAAGACCAAGGACAGCATATTCACAGGAAGCAAGGTGCTTGGTAGTGGGAAGTAATGGCCTCAAGTAGCCGTGGAGGGTACCCATGAAACCAAGGTCTCTTGTCTCCCACGTGGTACTCTTGCTGAGACACCAGTCTGAGCAATGCTGAAGATCCCTTCTCCTGGGCAGATACCCCCCAAAAGTTCAGGTTGAATATGAGACCCTGATGCTCGCTCCTTACAAATTTGCAAATAGAGCATTTTTAAGTGCTAGTCCCAAGGCTAAAAGAGAGGCCTATGGGCACCTCTCAGGGGGTGACCTATCAGGACCACACTGTGGGAGGCAAAAGACCATGTTCTCACAGGAACCTTCCCAGACACTTCTCTATGGAATATCCTGTCTTACAGCTATGGATCCAGCACCCAGAAAAAAAAAAAAAAAGATCTACTTCTGCATTTTTAAGGAATAACAGTCAGGGCTCTGTGTCAGCCTGAGCTGTCCAGAATATTTGCCAAGGAGAAAGCGTCTCAGGTCTTTGCGGTCATTCTAGGATGGAGGCCAGCCATAGTGAAGCCCCTGCCTATCTTCCTAGTCCCAAAGTCGGATACAGTGCAGGTGGGTGGTGGCAGGCAGCACGTGGGAATCAGCTGATGCCTGCAGCGAGCCGGAGGGCTGAGAAATGGCTCAAGCGGGAGCCCCACATGGACCCTGTTACTCTTGTGACTGGCTGGCTGCCTGGTGGGCTCTTGCCCTAGAATTTTTTCAGCCCTTCCCCAACTGCCCCAAGTCAAACCTCTTTCTCTCCCCAGTGGTAAGGGACAAGAGAGTGTGGGAGGGGGTCCCTGGCTTCTCAGCAGCCCAGCCCCCTTGGCAGTCCTGGTGCCCCCGCTCTGGGGAAGTACAGTGATAGCAGTAGCAAGAGACCCAGCCCCACAGGCACCAGCTCTGCTTCAGCAGACAGGCAAGCATGCACAGCCCCGCTTCCACAGCCCACGTCAGGAGGGGCTCTCGCCCACATCATGATGGCAGGTCACGACTCATTTTCCCCCCAGACCAGCTGCAGGAACTTCAACAGTATGTGGGTGCTTCTCTGCTCCTCCCTTCCCAGCCACCTTGGCACGAAGCTCTCCATCAGAAGGTAATTAGATTTGGGAGAGTTATTTTTTTTGCCAGATGTAATTGTTTCTTAATTTTTTTAATTTCATTCTCTTTAAAAATTACAAGCAAGAACCGGCACTTGATAAATGATGAAGACCG
>SJYC01134274.1:0-24767 GCA_006408675.1 Madoqua kirkii | reverse complement strand
GTCATGGTGAGATATATATGTTAATAAAATATATTATATATTATAATATGTAGTATATTTCATATAACACATATTATATATAAATATATTATATTTTATATAACACATTATATATATTATAATATATAGCATATTTATATACCATATATTATATTATATTTTGTATACCATACATATAAAATTTGAAATACATCATCCTTAGAGATTGCCTACAGATGAAAGGAAAGGAAATGACATCAAAGGAAAGTGCTTGATGAAATTGAAAACCTGAGGAAGCAAAGACCCTTCCAAACTGTGCCTGAGACCCTTGCCAAGGGATTGGGAAGCCCAGAAATCTAAACAAGTTCCCCAAAGACAGAGGAGAAAGAATGTATTCATTTATTCATTTGCTTATTCATCAAATTAGTTAACTTGATCACTCACTCATTCATTCATTCAGTGGCTTAGTTATTTCCCTTCTTTCTCATCTGCTCACTCACTAACTCACACACAAAAAAAGTCATTTCTTCTTTCTGTTCCTTGTGCATTTTGTTATGCACACAGTGTCACACATTATCCCTGTACCACCATAGCTCCATGGTGACTTAAGGCTTTAGCTCACTATAAATTTTCTTCAAACACATCTTATTGGAAGTGAAAGTCATTCAGTCATGTCCGACTCTTTGTGACCCCATGGACTATAGTCCATGGAATTCTCTAGGCCAGAATACTGGAGTGGGTAGCCTATCCCTTCTCCAGCAGATCTTCCTGACCCGGGGTCTCCTGCACTGCAGGCAGATTCTTTACCAACCAAGCTAAGGGGAGATTTTTACATCTTAATATGCAAAGAAAATACAGTCTTTTCTTCCATAGTATTAGTTGGCTTGTCCTATAGCCCTTTCATTCAATAATGCTGCTTGAGACTTTGTGCAGAGAGATACATATGATATTTACCATGCTCTTCCTTGACTCGGGGAGATAAGTCCACTTGGGGAGATAAGTATTTTCAGAAATTCCTATATTTGAGACAAGAATCAAATAGGAATCACTTGATTCTGGCATAAAGACTGCATGCAGCCTTCCACTCACAAACTTTCCTGAGCATCTTCTATAAAGCAGATCCTGGGAATACAGAGAGGACTAAGACATGATCCTACCTTCACAGAGTTCAATATCCAATAGTGGAAAAAGATCCAAGACTAGATAATTGGCATAAAATATGAATAACCTGAATTGCTGAGAGACACAGTGATACAAGAATCAGGTAATGAACTCTGTTAACAGAAAGCTTAAGAATGAGTCTACAATAGCTCTAGGCCTTAAAGAAGGTATAGTACTTTTGGGGACAAAGGCAGGTGAAGGGACAGTGATTGATACACATGCATGATCCATGGGTAGAAAACTTAAATTGTGTTTGGAGAAAGATAAACAGTCCTATTTTTCTAGAGCAAAGAATATATCATACAAAGATGGTGGACATAAGGCTTAGCCATCAGACAAGAGTTTAAACGACTGTTGGGGTTTGATTGTAGAATAGAGAAGGAACCATGGGTGGTTTTTGAGCAGAGCTGTCTCATGATAAGAGCTGGGTTCAAGAAATGAATCTGGAAGTGAGATCAGAGACAGCACAGAGACTAGACAGACTCTTGAAGGAGCCAGAGACTCCTAAGAGAGTAAAGTAGGGCAGTGAAGGGAGGCAGAGATGCAGAGACAAATGTGAATGTGAATATTGTGGAAGAGGTGGAATGAAGAAAAAACTGAAGGTGAAAGATGAAAGTGAGGCAGTCAGGGACACTCCAGAGATGAGTCAAAAGCAAAGGCTTTGGTAAATGTTAATTACAAGAAAGAGGATCTTGGATGTGTTACTGAGAGGCGGTTAGACCAGCTTGAAGATTGGCTTGGTTGATTCCATGCCCACCAATTCTTGATCATACTCATCCGTAGATCCGAAGCTTAGTTGCTATCTTCTGTGGTTAAGAGAGGTGACAAATCCTCAGGCAAAATGGAAGCAACACACTTCTGTAGGGGAGCAGAATAAATCTCTGGACCATCTATTGCCTCCTTCTTGGCCTTCAATCTCTCCCATGCTGCCTTCTGCCCATCCTCCAATCCCCTTTGCTCTAGGGCTGACTGGTAGCAGCTCACACAGAAGGACTCAGAAGGACCCAGAAGCACAATATCAAATGCCTAGCTCTTGTTGGGGAGAGAAGACTCCTTCTTTGACTCCAGAAGAAAGAAGGAGATAGTGGGTGACAGTCAGGGTAGATTCAGAGAGGGAGGGACAGAGCGGAGGGAACTCAGTCAGAGGCAGGTGGCTGTGCTAAGATAATATACATATGCATGAGACAAATGGAGGCCACCCCATGCTACCAGGTCCCCAGCATTCTGCAAATTTTCTCAGTCTCAGGGATGTGGATTCATAACAGAGTATAACCCCCATAGGGGCTCTCTCACATGGTCACTGCTTAGAGGCTCTGTTATTATATATGAGAGAGTCAGTTTTGAAGAAAACTTCCTTAACTGCTCTCTGCCTCAGTTTTTTTGTATGCAAAATGATGCTAATGACATTTACCTTGAAAAGGATTAAAAGAGATGCATACAAAGCAACTATCTGTGTTTTTTTTATTGAAATTAGTAGATTTACAGTGTCTTAATTTCAGGTGTGCAGCAAAGTGAATATATATGGTTTCAGGTATATTGGCAACCCACTCTGGTATTCTTGCCTGGGAAATCTCATAGACAGAGGAGCCTGGCAGGCTACAGTCCATGGAGTCACAAGAGTCTGACATGACTTAGCAATTAAAAAAAACAATGTACATATATGTGCATATATATATATATAATTTTTCAGATTCTTTTCCATTATGCTTTATCACAGAGTAGAGTTAAGTTCCCTGGCTAAACAGTAGGTCCTTATTGATTGTCTATTTTATATACAGTAGTGTGTATCTGTTACTCTTCGATTTCTAATTTATCCCTCCTCTCCCTTACTCCTCTGGTAACATAAGTTTGCTCTCTATGTCTGTGAGTCTGTTTCTGTTTTGTATATCAGTTCATTCCTATCATTTTTAAGGTTCCACATATAAGTGATATCATATGATGTTCGTTTTTTTCTCCTGAGGTCACTGGAATCTCAGGAGAGGGAACTGAGACCACAGCGTTTGATTTCCTTCACCTTGGAAATGCACCAGATCTTAACATCTCATTAGGTATTCTCAATACAGTTTTATACTCTGCACACACACAATGGATGCTGTCTGACTTACAAGAAGAAATATGTGACTCACAGTGACTGCCAATTTCTCTAGTGCTCTATGGGGAATTTGACATTTTTCATCTGTCATGTAGGAGGGAATCCAACCTGACTGTCCCTCACCCAGTACCTCCCACTGTGGCACACTGTGGGTTACCCTGTTGAGCACAAACCCCATATCAGCACTGGACATGATTTGTGGGGTCCAATGCTAAGTAAAATCAAGGAGCCCTTTCTTCAGAATCATCAAGAATTTCAAGATAATGACAGCAGAGCATCAAACCCAGCATGTGGCCCCATGTGAAGACTGATTGCACACTCATGAATTAGTCCCTGAGCCAGATTGATCCTCAGTGCCCTGATCTTGTTGAAGGAGGATTCAGAACAAAGTCATACATTCATCTGAAATAAATTTGCACTGGAAGAGTCACTTCTGGGCAAAGAGCTTCCTCCAGGTTATTTCTCCAAAAAGCAGGCTGGGCAGTTGCCTGGTGGTTATGGAACTCAGAGTCAGAGTTTTGGCACTGCAGCTCTGGAATATGTCTTCTCTAACTCTAATTGACCAGCAGCTGCCTTTCTTCCTGCTGTTACTTTTTGCAATCACTCCACGTGATTTCTACTCTCCCAATCCCTCCACTAGGCTTCACTGGTGGCTCAGTGGTAAAGATCCACCTGCCAATGCAAGAGATGCAGGTTTGATCGCTGGGTCAGGAAGATTCCCTGGAGGAAGGCATGGCAACCCACTCAAGTATTCTTGCCTGGAGAATCCTATGGACAGAGGAGCCTGGCTTGCTACAGTCCATGGAGTTGCAAAAAGAGTGAGTGACTTAAACAACAAAAACAAGCCCCTCCAGTACATGCATCACCCCAGCACAGGTGTCTGCTAGAGGAGGTGCCAATTGGCCCAACTCTTCATCTTGATGGTAACCTTGAGCCTTAGTGGGTGGCTCTCTGGCCATCTCTCAGGTAACACTAGAAGCAAGGATGCTTCTTTCACAGGTCTCTGGGAAAAGGTGAGGAGAATGATGGGGATGGAAGGCCGAACAGATGTACAGACCTAGAACAGCACGACAGCAAAGATGCTCCATGGCTCGGTGCCAGACTGTGATGAGGTAAGTAGAGAGTAAGTTTTGGAAAACTTTTATAGCAATTTCATATTGCCCATTAAATTTCATAATAAAGTAATAAAAAATAATTTGTCTTAATTTTTACCTTTCAATTTTATTGCATGTTGCCAAAGTATTGGTCCACGCAATTTGGAAATCCGAAAAGATAATTAAAAACAAAACAAACTGAAGCAAAACAAGAAATATATATATAGGTGTTTCACAGCAGATAGTTGCCACCTTTGCCATGTCACCCCTGACTCTAGTGTAACAGCAAAAGCACTGAGGTAGGAGTCAAAAGATCAGACTTCTCATTCATCTGTTTTATATATAGTAGGAAACTCTACTCAGTATCTTGTAATAACCTATAATTGAAAAGAACCTGAAAAAGTATATAGGTATGTGTGTGTGTGTGTGTGTGTGTGTGTGTGTGTGTAACAAAATCACTTTGCTGAACACTTGAAACTAACACATTATAAATTAACTATAATTTTAAAAATAAAATGAGTCTCTTGTAGACAGCAAAAAAAAAAAAAAAATCAGACTTCTCATCCCAGTTCCTTCATGTCCTTGGACAATTTGTTTAATGTCTGAGCTTCACTTTTCTTATCTGTAAATGTCTCATGAGGACCACATGAAAGCTTGGGCAAGAAGGTCCTTTACAAACTGTAACATGCAGTGTTAAATGAGGGCTAAATGGCGAAGATGCTACCATCCTGTGGCCACTCCACACCCCTACCTGGCAAGTGGCCCTGGGTACTAGCACACTGGTAAGAAGAGCACAGACTGAGGTCAGGCTGGATTTGGACCCAACCTTCATGACTTACTAAAGTACCAGCTCTCCATTTCTTCTCTATTTTCTTACCAATAAAGAAAGGAGTTTTAAAATATCAAGCTGATAGATTGTGGTGAGGATTAACCAGGAAGCACTTAGCACAAAGAAGTAACAGTTAGTAGTGTGGTCTGATTACCTCTCATTCTTGTTGCTCTACACTACAACTTTGAGATTTGCCCATGTTCATAGCTCTTCTCCTTTAACTGCTGTATATTTCCATCTCCTATACTTCTTATATCCATACTCATATTGGTGCATTTATATTTTCTAATTGGTAACTGCCAGTGCAGAAGATATTATTGATGTTAGAGTATTGATATTCCATCTAGTAAACAAGAGGAACTTTTTCATTAGTTCTAACAGTCTAATTTCTTGATCTTTCTATGTAAACAATCACATCATTTTCAAACACACTTATTTTGTCTCTTCCTTAATAATACTTAGATTGCTTATTTCTTTCTAAGACTTCCCAGATGTGATAGCAGCAACCTCATCTTGCTTCCTAACTTAAAGGGAATGCTTCTAAATTTTGTCTCCTCTAGTATGTATAATATTTGCTATGAGTTTTTAACAGGTAGTCTTAATAGAGGTGAGGAGGATCCCTTTATTAATAATTTTTAATGTTTTTAGCACAAATAAATTTTTGCCTTTCTATTATTTTATGTGTCTATAAATATTTTTTTATTGTTTTCTCTGAGTGTAGTAATGTGATACATGACATTGACAGATTTCTTAATGCTGAACCATTCTTGCATCCTGGAGAGAAAGTCTATTTGGCCATGGTGCAATCTTTTGTTTGTTTGTTTGCTTGCTGTGTTTGTTTTGTTTTTAATGCACTGTCAAATTTGATTAATATTCTGCTTACCAATTGCTATCTATATTTGCAACTGACATTTCCTCTTTATGGTCTTTTTCTTTTGTTGTCCCAATGCAGATGTGGCATCAAGATTATAGTAGCCACCTAATTGAAGTGGGCACCTTTTCCACTTTTTCTAATCTCTGGAACAACATGTAGAGAAGAGAGATTATCTTTTCTTGTGAAGTTTGACAAAATGGTCAACCCATAAAACTGGAGCTGGTCCTTTGAGGAGGAGATGAGATTTTAATCAACCACTGCAACTTTACATGGTCACTGATCCATTCAGTTTTCCTGAGCCAAATTTATGCATTAAAAAAAAAAGATATTTGTCTCATTCCTCCGATTTTTAGTCTTTTGTTTCACCACCAGATTTCTCAAAACATCACCCCTGAAATCCAAGGGTTAGGCTGAGTCGGATTCATAATGGTACTTTTGATAAAAAGGTAAATTGTCAACTTCTCTCTTTTAAGAGCCGCAGTTAGGTCAGCTCAGATACAAATGAAAAAAGGATGAAGGAGAGAAGGGAAGATAATAGCAGCTGTCAGGTGAGTCCTACCTACCAAGTCTCATACATCTTATACCATGGTGGTCAAACTTGGTAGGAAGCTTCTTGAAAGAATATCTTCCTGATCCCTCCACCACGTTTAGGTGGAAAAGCTTTAGAACCCTTACTTTCCTGAGGCAAAATGTCACCTCATCATGTGATAAGACAGTACCAGGACTACTTTCTCTCTCTCAAGACTCTGTTACTTAACTGTCTTCTGGTTTGTTTGTTTGTTTGTTTGTTTTTTCCACTCACTTACTCACATTAACTCAGCAGCACTTTGTGTGCAGGTTTGCTGGTTTTTGCTGGTTCGATGTATATTGGAGGAAGAAGTATGTGATTTATCTCTTGGCATAGTCACAGCTGTGAAAAGAGAGCTGCAGTTAGAACCCAGTGAGCTAGCTTTGTTTGTTTAACGAGGACAGGGCCAACTCTCCTGCCCTCCCACCCTAGATCTGAGGTGGAAGTTTCAGGATCTCTGAACCACATGGACTGTGATTTTAATTGAATTTAAGAAAAGTCATCATGTTCAATCCCAGAGCTCCTTCTTTTCTTCCCCACTCTGATCATTTTGGGATGGTTAACGGCAGACAGCGCTCCAGCAGCTCTGTCAGGCCTCACCCTGTCCTCCATGTGGCCTCTGACTCTTGGCTCAGCCATATCTTTCTTTGCTTGGCTTCAGTGTTTGGGATAGAAGTTTCTTACACTATTCACTATCTGGATGGAAATGCAGTGTTCTCATCAGAAGAAACTGCGGACTGAGTCACTCATTGATCTGAATTCAAGTGGAAAGTTTGAAAAAGACAATATTCCATCCCCAACTGACCCAAGTGCCCATAAACACCCAAATAGTTAGCCTACTAGGTGTTTCTCTAGGTGGGCATTATAGTTTCCTCCAACACCAAACCCTGCCTATGCTGGGTTGTTGGTCTGTGGGCTGTGTCATTATTTAGAAATAATTCAGCTTTAACTAAACATCACCTTCTAGAGGGACATGGATAGCAGATAGCCTGACATAACCGCAACTCTTGGGCTTTAAAAAGTTTTTCCTCTTAGGAGTCTCAGTGTCATTTGCCAGAAAGACCATGACCCACTTGGACATTGCTCCTTTCCAATTATTCTGAGAGACATGAGCTTCACTACCTGCCTGGAAGTTACCTTGGACTTTGAGTTTCCTGCCTGAGAAATAGAATCTTCCATATTGATGACTGACATTTGGAACTACAACTCCTTCTGGATGTGCAGCCCCCATGCTCAGGGTATAGCTTTAGCCAGACCACTAAAGAAAAAAAAAAAAAAAAAACCACCAACACTAGAAGGAGGAGGTCTTGTTTCCTTTCTGCACTGAGGGTCGTGAGACAAAATCTTTGTTTCATTTTATGGGGCTTGAAGTGGCCTCCAGAGGGAAATTGTTGACATGATTCTAATAACTCAGTGGAGCCATGTGGTGGGCAGAATTATGAGGATGGTTCCCGAGGACATCTGTTCCCAGGTTATTAAATTAAATAGTAATCTTACTAGTGTTGTAAACGAATTTTGCAGATGTAGTTAAAGTTTCAAGTCAGTTGACTTTAAGATATGGAGATTATCCAGGCTGGTCTGATCTAATCACAGTAGCCCTTTGAAAGCAGAGTTTACAGATTCTTCCTGAGTCTCAGATAAGAGCCCAGCTCAACTCACATCTTGTTTCATGAGAACCTCATGAGCAGAGGACCCAGCAAACAGAGGACTCCTGATATGGAAACAAGAAGAGAACAAATGGTGCTATTTATAGCTGGTAATCTGTAACACTGGAGGAGGGCATAGCAACCCACTCCCATACTCTTGTCTGGAGAATCCCGTGAACAGTGGAACCTCATGGGCTACAGTCCACGAGGTCACAAAGAGTCAGACACAACTGAAGCAACTGAGCACACACACAGGCACAATCTGTAGCACAGCCATGGAAGACAAATACAGGACACTGAAGCATCCCCAAGGGTGTCAAGTCTATATCTCAGCCCTCTGCATGAGTGAGAGCAAGATATGAAAATGCTACCCAAAGCCACCTTCTCCTCTGCAGCGCTAAGCTGAACTCCTGTCACAGAACTTCCTCACTAGGGGCCTGCCGGTTGCTGAGACATGCTAATGACTGACTCCATCTGATCCATGGGCAAGAAATACATCTTTTGTGTCAGTGGGAACAATCCCCATTATTTTCAGAGAGCTGGGCACAAAGCAGTTGTGTGGTCATTCGATCCCCAGAACCTCACTGCAACCCCCAGTGGGAGAAGCCATCATGGCCCCATGTCCCGAATGAAAGAAGAAAGTGGCTGTCTTAAGGTCACAGAGCTCGCATGTGCAAAGGCCCTGCTGCATAACAGAACTGACTTTTGCTAACGATATGTGGATTCTTTTGTCAGCAGTTTGCGAGGCCTTAGGCCTTTGAAGCTGTGAGATGGGCAGGGTGAGACCTGGCCATCAAGGCAGCTTCTCCTCATGTGCACCTGAACTAACAGGGTGGAGACCTTAAGGAATCTAAAGGCTGTGGATGTCTCTGTCAATCATCTATAGCCATAAGCTGCCCCAAGTTGTTCCCTTGGCCAGTGAGGCCCTTTTTCCAGAGAGCCACATGGCTCTTCTGTTCATTTTATGTATCAATGTGACCAGGCCACAGGGTGCCCAGAGATCTGCTTCAGCAGAATTTCTGAGTGTGTCTCTGAGAGTGTTTCCAGAAGAAATGGGCATTTAAATCGGAGAACTGAGTAAAGAGGATCACACTCTTCCATGTGGGAGGGCCTCATCCAATTCACCGAAGGCCTGAATAGAACAGAAAGGCGGAGGAAGGGACAATTGGCTTCTTCTGCCTGGTTGTTGAGTGGGATCTTCACCTCCTCTCTCACAGGGACCTCATCTCTCAGGGACTGTCTATCCTCTGAACCAGAACTGACTGCAGTGCCATCTGCTCTCTTTTGTTTATGGGAAGTCATCTCTCAAAGTCATGTCTGAGGCCCCAAGAGGAAAGATCTTATCTGCCTAATAAACTGAGATTCATTCGTACCAAAGGGAACAGAAGCAAGACAGTAATCCTGTTGCCTGGAGTTTATTAAAAAAACCTGAAATGTTCCCAATGTGAACATGAAATGGTGCTGCCTGGAGGTGGCTGAGACATGTCGAGTCTGGGCCATGTCCTTGTGGCAGTTCCTCATGAACTAACTATAATACCCTTATCCACAGGCAGAGCCTTCAAGACCAATCAGGGCAGCTCAGACCTTCCCAGCAGGGCCCACTTCAGCCTGTGCCTGGAAATCAGAGCTGCGGAACAAATCTACAGCATACGAGGCCTTTGACTGGCATGGCTCTGTAGCTTCTGAGACTGGGTCTGTGAGAGAGAGGTTCAAGAAGGCTGAGAGTAAGGAGCACTGTGGGATCACATGGGGATGGAGTTGCCCCTGGGAAGACACATGATTCCTGTGCATACTGACATCACACTTACAGCTGGCATGTGAAGTGAAAGTGTTAGTCTTTCAGTCTTGTCCAACTCTTTGCAACTCCGTGGACTGTAGCCCACCAGGCTCCTCTGTCTATGGGATTCTCCGGGCAAGAATACTGGAGTGGGTTGCCATGCCGTCCTCCAGTTGTCAAGCGTGTTTTTTATTTAAGAATGTCACAAGGTCCAACTGTCAAATTGTCCCAAATGTCAAATTCCACCCCCTAACCCAGAGCCTCTCCTACTGTCATATGTCCTGCATCAATACTGGCTCGTTCCAGCCCACTTTCTGGTCTTTAACCTCAAGACATACACACATGTGCTTGCACACAAACACACATACAAATAAGTATACACACATACACACACACACACACACTGCAATTTCACCTTCCAACCTTGGTCTCAGCTCTTGCCTTACCTCACATGATTCTAATTCCCACCTTGAATATCTTTCCATTTACCACTGAATATAAACAGACAAGTTATTTTCTCCCACCAGCAAATGGAAATCCAAGCTCTATTTGGATCTAGTAGTATTCTGGCTGGAAATCATGTTGCATAATGCCTTCATTTAAAAGGAAAGAATTAGGGCAATCCTTCACTTCAAAAAAGTCAGGGCTAGCCAAAATTAGAACCCAGACACAAGCAATTTATGCCTCGTTATCCTTAACAGCAAGGAGTTAGACAAAATCTAGATGTTCAACAACATGGACATGGTTAAAAAATTGCTGTACATCATCTCCAAGGAATATTACACAGCCACTAAAGATGATAGTCATGAAGACAATGTTGCAACATGGAAAATGTTAACAAGTTAATGGTAAGTGGAGTAAACAGTATAAGATTTCAAATAAACAGTAACTACAGCAATGTAAAAAATAATACATAAAAGATGCTAAGACTAGGGAGACAATCTGAGATAAAAAATAACCTCTCATGAACAAAGATGTTGGAATTATGAGCTATTTCTTTTTCTTTGTAGATTTTCTCTAATGTTGTTTAATGGTATTATAATGTTTTTGCTATAGTAAATTGAGAACAGAGGCCAGTCTGAAGCCCTCAGTGAGCTGAAGCTGTCTGGACCACAAATGGTCTAGAAAGAGAAGCCATCCTCACCATATTTAAAGACAATTCTGAGGACAAACACTATAGAACATGGTCTGCAAGCTCTCTCCCCCCATTTTCCCATCCAGTTGCAGACTCTGTGCTCTGTAGGCAGCAAGAGAAGGAAAGAGTGTGCCAGGCCTCTAGGCAGGGGCAACGAACCAATTTCAAACACTGCTGTTATTCCTGCACAAGAAAAGTGGCTGGTGATTCTCTGTATCCTCCACAGTGCCTTGTTCAGGGCTGTATACAGAGCAGTTACTCTTGTTTCCACTCTTTTCCATGCTCCCGAGTTCAATCCATGACTGAATCCTGTGGATTCTGCCTCAGTAAGATTTCACAAATCTCTCTCACTTCTCATGACCTAGTCCTGTTGACCGTTGCGATGTTACCTGCCATCAGCCCAAAAGCCACTTCTTTAGCCTCTAGGACTACGAAGCAACCCAGTTCACTGATCCTGGCAGCTTGTTGTGTGCATCTCTGCCCAACTGCACACTCAGTGACGTACAGCTACCAGCTTGAAATGGGCCGTGGTGGGATTACTTAAACCATGGAAATTAGTTGGGGGGATTATAAATTAGATTTTTTCCCTCAGGAAATTGATGTTGGAGCATTTACCAGCACACCACTGACCTTATCCCTCTTCTTGGAATATCATTTCTTCAGGTTTTCAATGGGCCCTGCTTCAAGATTTAGTTCAAGGAGGGAGGCTCAAAAGGGAGGGGGATGTATGTATAGTTATAGCTGATTCATTTTGTTGTACAGCAGAAAGTAACACAACATTGTAAAGCAACTACACTCCAATAATAAAATATTGGCTTCAAGCAGTATACCATCCGAGCACCATTCCTCCCTCATACCTTTCTTTTGAGCATCCATACCTCTTCTCTGTGCTCCTATGCACACAACTATGATGTCCTATGAACTTCTCTAAGTCAGTGCTCTTGTCTGAATCATCCTAGGCCACGTGCTGCATGAATACTCAGGGAATGTTTGTTTGCCAAACTGAAATTTCTGATAGAGTTGGGACACCTTGACCTCTATAGCCTCTGTGGGTCCTAGTGAGCCTACCTGGTAGAGCTATATAGCCTTCGTCCCAGGCACCCGCCTAACAGCTTCCTGACCGTTTCCCCAGCCTCTCTCAGACCCTGAATGGCCTAGAGGCTGCTGCAGGGAAATCGCTCTCCTGCTGAAGCCATGATCATTCCCACCACGTATGTGAGCAAACAGCTGTTGAGAAAACCATGATGCCAGAGGCAAGAGTTACAGAAATGAGTCCCATTGGATTGCAAATGGAGATTTGTTTTCTTTTTGCAGAATCCCTCAGAATATCTATCATTTGCGCTAGCAGGCTGGTGCACCAGTCTAGAATCATTTGAAAGATTGAACTTTAGATCCCAGGCTTCCCAGAAGGAAGAGGGGTAAAAGCCCTTTTGAAAAGAGAGCAAAAACATCAAATCCCACCAGCCAGGTACCAGTGCAGCAGAGGAAAAAGATCCTTGGTGCCTCAGAGCTACAAAAAACCCCAGAGCTACAAACAAAAGTTCTTATCTCAAGGTGTTGGCACCTTCACTGAGACTTGATTATAACTGAAAAGGAAACTGGGAAAGGTGAGAGGCTTAGTCCCTCGTTCAGAAAGGCAAGTCATCTCCCCAGTAAGTTCATGGAAAGACTCTATATCTTCACAAAGGGCAAAGGATGGCTGGCTGCAGAGAGCCATGGGGAAGAGCATATATGAAAGGAAGGAAGAAAAGAGAACCTGCTGTCCCTCTGACTGAAAAAAAACAGGAACGCTGCTAAGAACTCCATCCCTCAGGCAGCACAGCCCAAGTCTCAAGGACCACCAGAAAAATAAACTTTTGTTCTCTCTGGTTTCAAGAGAAGCTGTGGAGTCCTAAAGATATGAGTTTTAATCATTGCATGGTGATCCACTAGTCAGGTAGATTGGGGCAAATTAATAAGCTTCACTGAACCTCAGTTTTCTCATCTGCAATGTAGGCACAATGACACCTTCCTCACAGAGTAGTAAAATTTAAACTGCATGTGATGGTTAGTTTTATGTGTCAACCTGGCTAGGCTATGGAGCCTAACTGTTTGGTCAAACACCAGTCAAGATGTTGCTGAGGGTATTTTCTGAGATGTGCTTTGACTGTGTGGATCACAATAAATTGTGGAAAATTCTGAGAGAGATGGGAATACCAGACCACCTGACCTGTCTCTTGAGAAATCTGTATGCAGGCCAGGAAGCAACAGTTAGAACTGGACATGGAACAACAGACTGCTTCCAAATAGGAAAAGGAGTACATCAAGGCTGTATACTGTCACCCTGCTTATTTAACCTATATGCAGAGTACATCATGAGAAATGCTGGACTGGAAGAAACACAAGCTGGATTCAAGATTACCAGGAAAATATCAATAACCTCAGATATGCAGATGACACCACCCTCATGACAGAAAGCTAAGAGGAACTAAAAAGCCTCTTGATGAAAGTGAAAGAGGCGAGTGAAAACGTTGGCTTAAAGCTCAACATTCAGAAAACGAAGATCATGGCATCTGGTCCCATCACTTCATGAGAAATAGATGGGGAAACAGTGTCAGACTTTATTTTTTTGAGCTCCAAAATCACTGCAGATGGTGATCACAGCCATGATATTAAAAGATGCTTACTCCTTGGAAGGAAAGTTATGACCAACCTAGATAGCATATTCAAAAGCAGAGACATCACTTTGCCAACAAAGGTCCGTCTAGTCAAGGCTATGGTTTTTCCAGTACTCATGTATGGATGTGAGAGTTGGACTGTGAAGAAGGCTGAGCACCGAAGAATTGATGCCTTTGAACTGTGGTGTTGGAGAAGACTCTTGAGAGTCCCTTGGACTGCAAGGAGATCCAACCAGTCCATTCTGAAGATCAGCTCTGGGATTTCTTTGGAAGGAATGATGCTAAACTGAAACTCTAGTACTTTGGCCATCTCATGAGAAGAGTTGACTCATTGGAAAAGACTCTGATGCTGGGAGGGACTGGGGGCAGGAGAAGAAGGGGACGTTAGAGGATGAGATGGCTGGATGGCATCACTGACTCAATGGAAGCAAGTCTGAGTGAACTCCGGGAGTTGGTGATGGATAGGGAGGCCTGGTGGGCTGCGATTCATGGGGTCCCAAAGAGTTGGACATGACTGAGTGACTGAACTGAACTGAAAGATGTACAATCATAGAGTTTGAGGAAAGCAGAGAATCTTGTCATGTGGATGGGCCTTATCCAATCAGTTGAAAGCCTTAATAGCAAAAAATTGAGGTTTACTGAAAAAGAAAGGATTCTGTTTTCATGACTGTAACACAGAAACCCGACATGAATTTCCAGCTTGCCTGCCCTGAGGAATGTGGACTTGCCAGTCCTTGTAATCACACAAGAATGCTCAAACTGCTGCACAATTACACTCATCTCACATGCTAGTAAAGTAATGCTCAAAAATCTCCAAGCCAGCCGGGTTTCAGCAATACGTGACCTGTGAACTTCCAGATGTTTAAGCTGGTTTTAGAAAAACTACTATATATATATATAAAGAGAGAGAGAGAGAGAGAGCAAGCATTGACTCTGTTATGGAGCACTGTGTTTGATGGACTAAGCAAGGAGATGTATGAGGTGAGTGGGTTAAATCAGTGAAAATTCCTGAAAGGAAATTACATTTTATACCAGATAACAAAGTGATAGTGGACCTAGATGTCATGAAAAGGTAGAATCAATGCAAAGAATACAATACCTAGAAGCCTGGTTGACTAAAAGAGAAAAATTGATGTAGAGAATAAGGAAGATGAGGCTACGGAGGTGGAAGCAAGAGCAGAAAAGACATACCTGCCCAGCCGATTCAGGCATCCCTTAAAATTATTAAAGGCAGATGTTTTTGGAAAGTGAACCTGACCTCTGTGCATCTGAATGGGCTACAAGGAATCAAGAGAGGGCAGGACAGGCTACAGGAGGAGTCTGGTGACTAGGGGTAGGTGGAGGTAGGAAAGGAAGGAGGCGGAGGAAGAAGGGGAAGGGTGTACACACTACAGTGGTGTCTACACAGGTAGAAAGAGAAGGGCTCATACTATATGCTGGACTGTGTGTTGGGCTTAAGGAGTAGAAGAGTTGTGGTCCCCTCTTTGTAGAGCTTGTTAGTGGGAGAGAGAGATATTAATCACATAGTGAAAGAAATAAATATTATTGTCAACTAAGTGCTAAGAAGGAAAATGGGGAGCTCCTCTTAGAGTGAAGACGAAGACGACCGGACATAGCCCACGGAGTCAGGGTAGGCTTCCCCAAGGAACTGATGGGGGATCTGAGACCTGAGCTAACAATAGTGGTTGTGGGAGTGCTCAGTGGGGAGAGATCCTCACAGGTACACACATGTGCACATGCATGGATTGCACCCACTCTTTCTATCTTTGGAGGTCCTAAAGTAACTAAGACGGAGAGCAGGCCTCCAGAAACAGCTGGAGCATATTTGCCCTCAGCCTCCACTAAACCCTTGGGTGTTCTCAGCCAATCAGCACACCCACTCACAATAAATCTATTGACTTGCCAGGGAAGCCAAAGCACAGAAGGTTGAAGTGACTGCACTGAAACCATATAGAGCGAGCCCATGCACCCTACTGAAGGTGCTATTTTTGGGACAGATTCAAGTTGAGAGTCAAGTGATCAATCAGGTCAGCAAATGGTCAATCAGTTTCAGCCATTAAGACAACGCATTGGCGGCATTGCTATTGACACAGCCACAGTGACTCAGAGACAAGCTGAGGAGTAAGGCTGTAGTGCGCTGGTCAATAAAACACTTTGGTCCTGACAAAGCAAGCAATTAGGACCAGCTGTGTTTCATTTTTCACCTCCTAAGCCATGATGGCCCTCTAGACACATCTATCAATGTAAGAAGGCAGGGCTGAGGGTTGAAGTTGAAGTCATTCCAGAGGAGAGGAAAAAAAGAGAAAGAATAGGCCAAGAAATTCCACGTGAGTTGTTTTTCAAAAATTTCAGATCTTGGAAGTATAAGGAAATTGGAAGCCATCCTCCACAGTGTAAGACATTACTGGACACTAACTCATATAGAGCTGGACAGATTCAAAGAACCACTGCCTGCTGAGAGTGGGGCTGGGACTGCTCTGTCTCCATGGGGGAGGATTGGGAAGCTGGCTGACTCTTTCCAGCTCCATGTGCACTTGAGTTTTCTCAGCTCACAGGCCTACTGATGGTGTGAAAACCTCTCAGTCTAGACCAGAAGATCCTTGAAGGAGGAATAGGATGAGAGTTGCCTGGGTCATTCCTGCGTCCCCACTGCCTACCCAGTGCCTGACACACCAAGTAGACACTCCATTACTCCCTCTCTGAATTAAAAAAAGAAGCATTTAGTTTCTAGCTTCTTTCCTAGAAATCCTCCAGCCAGGATTTAGCAGTCCCTGAATTCTGCCCACAGGTTTCTGCTGGATTGCATTCTACCTTTTCTGGCATAGGTTTGGACAAAGGACGCCCCCTCTACTCTCTACCCCTGCATTATTCAGTATTATCATCCTTTGTAGCCTATAATAGCACAGAATTGTTTTGCTAAAAGTCCCCTGGACACTTCAGCCAAGTCATCCATCTGCCTACAATGAGAACTCTTGGCTCAAGTTTCTCCCAATCTCAGGAAAATAGCCCCACAGAAGTACAAGATCAAGTTTATTTCCATTTGGCTTCTTTAGCCTCATCTCCTGTGTAAGGTCCCAATTTTGATTTGGCTGATGGAAAAGCTGTATTTTGGGGAAGAGTCCCAGCTCTCAGCGTTGGTCAGTTGCCTAAGTGTCCCAAGGCTTTCTACATGTATAGACAGCAACCTACAGCCTTGCCAGCAGCTGTAGCACAGGCTCGGCTGAACGGCAAAGTGGTATCCTTAAGGCACAGGGGTCAGTGGCCACCTTTTAACCATTAAACTGAGAAGTAGCTTTCTGGGAACAAAGAGGTCTCTACTGAGATAGGGAGACTCCGAAGCCCCAGTCAAGGACTGACCCAGATGGTGCCTGTCTTTTCTCAGATGGTCCAAGGGATTTGCATCCCTAGTATGAGCTGTTGAGCTGGTGGTGGCTGGGCTGTTTGGAGCCTTGAAACAGGGAACAAATGTGGGCAGAAGGCACACAAGGGAGGAGATTCAGCTTTGAGGATGGGATTCCAGGTTGAGCTAAAGGCATGAGCAAAGGACTGAAGTTGGAAAATCAATGACTGAAAGTAATGGCAAGCTGTTTTATTTGCTTGGACTCCACGACTCTGGAAAAGGAGTGTGGGAAATGAGGCTGAGAGGGTTTCAAGAACTGAATTCCCCATGACATGAGCTGTTGTCAGGGCTTGGGCTTTGTGCTTAGGGTTGTGCCAAGCCTTCGAAATGAGGCTTGGACAGAAGAATGACACAAGTGAATACATGCTCTGAAAGGTTCTATCTGGCTGTTGTGTGGTGTTTAGAAAACCACTCAAGAGGCTAAGGTCGCTGGGCATTGAGATGGTAATAGCCTGCACTAGGAATAAAGTCCTGCGGTTGAAGAAGAGTAGATGGGATCAAGACATCCTTGAGAAGATAAAGGAACAGGACATAGGGACTGACTAAATTCAAGACATAGGAGCCAGGAAAAAGTTAAGGATCTACGAATCTATAACAATATTAACTAGCTTTTACTAAGCATCAAATGTATACGGAGCTCTGTGCTTAGCCATAGGAACTCAGAGGCACGTAATATGTGGTGTCTGCACTCAAGTAGCTCCAGGTCTAATGGAAAAACCAAACAGGAAGGTGACAATAGCAATGAGGTAACCCTAGTTGCTGAGGAGCACAAAGGAGCACCTCACATCTAGTCTTAAGAAGATAGAAAGCTAAAAGAAAAATTTCACAGAAGTCAACTTATCTCGGTAGGGACCAGTTGAAAAGAAGAGGGTAAGGTACTTCACAACGTATGTGAAGGCAGTGAGGTATGAAACAGCATGGTGCATGTGTGGAGCCAGGGACAAGGCAGATGGCAGCTCCATCAGTTGTGATCTGGGATGCAGAAGGATGGCAGCAGAGCTTGTGGTGATGACAGTGGTGGAGGGGAAGCAAGGTTAGGTTCTGTCTTGGACATACTGTGTCTGCACTACCCAAGGAGTCATTAGGTAATCTCAACAAAGAGCTCTCTGTGAAGACAGAGGGAAGGTGATGGTGACCTGCGTGGGACACCTTACCCACCACCTTCTTTCTCACTAGGGGTTAACAGGACTGAGAAAAGGGGGACAGGGGCCATCCAAAGCAGTGCCATTTGTTTGACGGTTCTGTGGTCCTGAGGCAGAGCCAAGTTTGGGGTGAGGACTGGTGGGCTGCCTGGAATCTGAACAGTTGAAGCCATTTCCGTGCCTAAAGGCATATTCTCCTTCTGCCTCCTCTGCTTTGTTTGGGGAGGAAGGTGGGTCACCAAGCTCAAGTATGCAGAGGAGTAAGGCGTGGCAAAGCTCACCCTGGCCACCTGGTCTCCCAACTCCTTTCCTTAACCCTTCTTCCTATTTCTCACTCACAGTCAGAGCTCCCTCCACCTGTGCCAGCTCCTGTTCCCAGACCTCCCCCTCCTTCAGAAGGCTGGCTGCTTAAGAGGGGAGGGTGACCTTTCTGCCTGCCAATGACTTCACTCGGAAGCTAGAGCTGCACTTGAGGAACAAAGAGACCTACTTGTCCATAGAGATATCTCATTTTTCTCATTACGTGCTTCATCTAGTAGGATAGACAGGTTTTCAGGTGGCAAAGAAGACAAAAGAGGAAGAACGAGGTATGTTCTAAGAATGGTGAGTCTTCAAGAGTGCCAGTGGCTGGATTTCAGGAGAGTAGAGGGGAGAAGATGGCCTTCAGTGAGGGGAGAGAGATGGGCAGAGGCCAATCACAGAGGGCCTCCTAAACTAGGTTAAGGAATTGGGAATTTGTCCTAGTGACAATGAGGAGTTACTGGAGATTTTTTTTTTCTTTTCCCTGAATAATGACTTTACTGTCTTTATAAAATTTCTGTGTTCTCCTAATTGGAAATTAAATTGACACAGGAAAGGTCAAAGAAGGAAATTAAAAATAACTTCAACCCCCACACAATCATTGCTAGGGCAAGCCTCATTCCAACTTTGCCTTTATGTTCATGGTTAAAGATGAGGATGGGCATAGAGACAGAAATAGATTGAGAGAGAAAGAGAGCAAGACTGCAGGGAGATGGGGAGAGAGAAGGGTTGTGAATAATTTTTAATCATATCCTTGTATAAATGGTATCTTAAACAAAAAAAATATATAAGTTAATTTCCTTTCATTTTTAGAGATGGTATCTTAAAGAAGAGGTGACACCTCAAAGGAAAAAGGTAATAGGGTCTAGGTGGTGAAAAGATCTCTTTAGCTACTGTGATAGGGGAGGGATTGGGAGGGAGGAAGCTTGGATGTCAGGACACAGGCAGGAGCCACCACAGTCATCCAGGTGAGAACAGTGAGAGCTGGAATGAGTCAGGGTTGGTGGAATTAAATAGGAGGGGTGGGGAGAAGTTCAAGTAGAGGAGCAAGTTTCCTAGGACTTCGTTTCTGGTGGAGGGGACACAGAGGAGGCTCCTCCTAGATGACTCATAGGGCTCAAACTTTGATGATTAGGAAGTGTTGGCACTGTGATCAGAAATTGGCTAAGCAGACAGAACAGGTTGGATGGAGGAGTCAATTAGTTTTGCTTTAGATATGTGAAGATTTTTCCTCTGGGCATCCAACAGGCAGTTGGCTCATATGGGAACAGGGCTGAAGATGGGGACCTTGGAACCATTCACACAGAAGTTAGCACAGAAATCATGGGGCTGTGGTAAGATCTCCAGGGAAGAGTGTTGAGATAGAGAACTGGGCCAAGACAGAAACTTGGGAGTAACTGTGTTAGGAGATGGGAGGATGGACAGGAGCCACGGGTAATCAACATGCTTGGGAAGAGGCTAACATTACTGACTCAGGGCTTTGCTCAAGATAGTTTTCAGAAACTTTCTGGGAAACTCATAGGTAAGGTATGTTTGCTGAAAAAAAAAAAAAAAAGGAAACCAAATCTGCAATGTGAGAGATGGGAGCTGAGAAACAAATAGCTTCATCTCAGGAGAATAGAGCGAGAAACTCTGAGCAGAAAGCCAGAGGCACGAAGAGCCCATTGGATTTGGTGATCAGAATACTGAGGGTCAGTTGTAGAATCAGGTTCTGGGGCTCACTGGGAGACAGAGACAAATGGCTGGGAGCCATAGAGGGGACCTGGGATGAGTATGGGATGGACTTAAAAGGCAGTCTCCACTCTCCAGATGTTTGGGGTGAAGGGAGAGGAAAAACTAAAGTAGCTCCAGGAGACTAAGACATGCCTAGACATTAATAGGCTGCAGAGAATGAACCAGTGTAGCAAAAGATGCTGAGCAATAAGCATGGATGGTTATGTTTGCACAGCTGGGACCTCAGGAAGTTGGATGAAAGGGATGATTAGTGCCCAAAGAAAGTGGTGAACCTCAAGACTAGAGGAGAGGAGAAATAGTGAGGTGGTGACATGCTGACATTTTAGGCTTGAGAGAAGAAATGAGATCTTCAGCAACCACCATTTCTTAAGTGTATACACAGTGCCACGCATCAGCCTGAGTGCTCCGCAGGCAACTTTTGCTGTGATCTTCACAATGACCCATGAGACAGGTAGGATTATGACCCATATTTTACAGAGGAAAGAAGTAAAATTCATACAGATCCAATCTCGCACTAGTGCTTAGTGAGACAGGACTCCAGCCCAGGTTTGTAAGACAATGAAATCCAAGTCCTTTTACAAATGAAAACCTGATGATGTCCAGGGACAGTCAGACAGACACTGATTTCCCCATCAGAGATGGCTGGGCCAGGACGGGTGCCCAAAGCTCTGACTGCAGGGGAGTGGCTGGTTCTTCTAGGCTGGTTTCAGCGTGCCCCCTGTGGCTGGGAATGCCATGGCACAGCCCAACCCAGCACACAAGGGCAGCAGCTAAGTGCTGCGGGCTCCACCAGATCTGGATCGAAGTGCTGACTCCACTTAATGGCCATGAGCCCTTCAGTCAGCTGCCCAAATTGTCTGTAAACTGGAAATAATAACACCTACCTCACAAGATTGTTGTCAGGGTGAAGCATGATAACCCACAGGAGGGGCATAGCCCTCTGCCTGGCACTGAGTGAGTGGCCAATAAGTGCTGTTAGTAGGGAGAACATGGTTTAGAAACAGACAGTCTGGGCTCTAGTCTCTGACTGACCATTTAATTTCTCTGACCTGGACAAGTTGCTTCACACAGGAGCCGGTTTCTTCACGTCTATATTGGGGGTAATTCACAAGTGACTGTGGGGATCGGTTAGGTAGTAGTTGGGGAAGCGCTTTGAAAATGGGAAAGTGCTTTGAAAACTACAAAATGTCCTTGGCGGGCTATAGTCCATGGGGTCGCAGAGTCAGACATGACTGAACGACTGCCCTGAATGGCTGCCTTCTCCACTAGTCTTTCCCTTCCTTCCAAGCATACATACACAAGAAGATCCCTGCCAATACACAGAGATAGGCTTAGCAGTGTCTTTGAACACAAATTCCTCCATCTCGTTAGTAATAGGAAGCTGTTCTGTCTGGGTAGCTCAGCTCTTTACAAACCTGACAATGACTAATCTGCCAAGTGGCTGCTTCCTTGTTGAAAGATCCATAGCTTTGTTCAGGAAAGGTCAGATTCATTGGGTCTAGTCAATTAAAGAATAATTTATCGTCCCTCTTCCTTCTGTGACCTCCAAGACCATATGTGGTTTATCAGCAGGGGGTCAATCTCTAAGGCAAAGCCCACACACCAATAAACCCCAAAGTCAGGAATGACCTATTAAAATTTCTCTAGGTCAGACGTCCCAGCTGGTCTCATTCCCCACAGATTTCCCCACATAAGTAAGTTAAAGTGGGTTCTGGGTCCCTCAGACACACTGGAAAAAACAGTATTGTACAGATGTGAGATTGTGTAGGCAGACTTTGCAAAGATGTTGATTTCCTCTCTAGAATGACCCTGCAGTTAGGACTAACAGTCACTAAGTAGTAGGTATCAGTGTCTTGGTTATGTCCTTCTGGTAAAAAGAGCTAAACTCTTGGGGAACGGCTAAGTGAATAAAATTAATAAGCTTTACTACTTATTTTAACCTAACTAACACGCTGGCATGTGTGAGTGCTTAGTCGTTCAGTCATGTCTGACTCTTTGTGACCCCATGGACTATAGCCCACCAGGCTCCTCTGATCAAGGGATTCCTCAGGCAAGAATATTGGAGTGGGTTGCCTAGGCTTTCTTCCAGAGGATAATACCAACCCAGGATTAAACCTGTGTCTGATCTCCATTGTCTCCTGCATTGACAGGTGGGTTATTTATCACTGAAACACCTGGGAAGCCCCAGCATCAAAATAAAATAGAATAATGCAATGGAATACAAATTAGAGCAAGGTTTAAAGAAACAGAACTCCCTAGGAACTGTAATGGAATGTTCTTGCAAAGCCTAAACTGATCAACCTAGTACTTGTCTCCTTGTTCCCTTTTTCTTAATCTATTGGTTTCTATGTCAGGTTTATACTGAGCTTCCTTCAGATTTCTTACAGGCAAAGAAAGGAAGGAAGAGGAACTTGGACATCTCTCCTTTGACACCGCCCTCCCCCATCATGAACTGTTTCATAACAGCCCTCTCTACTCAAGTCATTAATCAGAGATGCCATTTTCTTCCCATCATAGTGCTTCTGTCTTTGTTTCCAAGAAATCTGACAGAATCCAAAAGGAAATGAAGATGGCCAAGAACAGGCTGCTTCTCAGCATGAAACGCTGTGATGACTGTCTTTTCCCCAATCAAGAGGGATTAAATGTTCCTTCTCCAAACTTAAGTTTTTTACCTTCTAAAGCCAGAGCGTATGGTATTCATAATGTATGTTGATGGTTCCTTAGCAGTCACCGCTCCTCAAAATGTTTTCTGTTACAATTTGGACTTGCAAAACTGAATTATGCCAGAATGAAATGTTTAAGAGAATATTCCAAGAGCGTAAGCAAATTTCTAAACCATCATATGTAAATGATTTTTCCACATGTGCTGTGAAATCAGACTCTACATCAGAGCCCCCCACCATAGCTCTGGTCTAGGCTCCTTGTAGGAAATGACCAATTGTAATTTTGTTCTGTAAGCTGATGATAGGGACCCATAAACTTAGAGGTTTCTTGACCTGTGAATCCTGAGATGGGGATTACTTACTTGAGTCTGATTCAGAGATAAACATCTGGTTTTGCTTGTTTAGATCAAAAGTTAGAAAGCAGTTTTTGGAAGCCAAAACCTGTGGATCCAGAGGCTGGGAAAAGGGCTGAGAAATGAGGGAAATGTAATGAGCTTCGGCCTCCAAGATAACAGAGGAGCCCTAAGGCATGGGATCTGGGCACTATAACAGAGAAGTTGGGGAAGAGGAAGTAGATGAAGATGACCAGAGACAAAGAGTGGTGCAAGAGAACTTAGAGAGATTCTAAAACATTCCCCAAAAGTCCCTAATACAAAGGGCTGGTGACATCTTCAGGACAGGAAACACACAAGTTAGAGCCAGGAAGATTCTTTCGGGTCATTACCCAAAGGAAGGAGAGGTACCCAAAAGAGCAAGAGGAGGGGAATGGAAGGAAACAGTGGTCTGAGAGCAGCAGAAAGACAGAGGAGTTCTAAGAATGAGCCCAGGTTCTAGGACACACATTGAGGGTTTCACAGAACACAAAGACTCCTATTAGCCCTTTGTCACTCTATAACTGTCAATAATGAGCGGTGGCTGTGTGGCACTGGAGCCATGTGTGCTTTATTAATGATGCCAAAGTCTTTGACTGTGTGGACCACAATAAACAGTGGAAAATTCTTCAGGAGATCAGAATATCAGACCACCTGACCTGCCTCTTAAGAAATCTGTATGCAGGTCAGGAAGCAACAGTTAGAACTGGACATGGAACAACAGACTGGATCCAAGTAGGAAAAGGAGTACATCAAGGATGTATATAGTCACCCTGCTTATTTAACTTATATGCAGAGTACATCATGAGAAACGCTGGGCTGGAAGAAGCACAAGTTGGAATCAACATTACCAGGAAAAATATCAATAACCTCAGATATGCAGATGACACCACCCTTATGGCAGAGAGTGAAGAACTGAAAAGGCTCCTGATGAAAGTGAAAGAGGAGAGTGAAAAAGTTGGCTTAAAGCTCAACATTCAGAAAATGAAGATCATGGCATCTGGTCCCATCACTTCATGGGAAATAGATGGGGAAACAGTGGAAACAGTGTCAGACTTTATTTTGGGGGTCTCCAAAATCACTGCAGATGGTGAATACAGCCATGAAATTAAAAGGCACTTACTCCTTGGAAGGAAAGTTATGACCAAACTAGATAGCATTTAAAAAGCAGAGACATTACTTTGTCATCAAAGGTCCATCTAGTCAAGGCTACAGTTTTTCCAGTAGTCATGTATGGATGTGAGAGTTGGACTATAAAGAAAGCTGTGTGCCAAAGAATTGATGCTTTTGAACTGTGATGTTGGAGAAGACTCTTGAGAGTCCCTTGGACTTCAAGGAGAACCAA
>SJYC01134272.1:0-16091 GCA_006408675.1 Madoqua kirkii | reverse complement strand
TCAACTGGAATTCCATCACCTCCACTAGCTTTGTTCGTAGTGATGCTTTCTAAGGCCCACTTGACTTCATATTCCAGGATGTCTGGCTCTAGACTAGTGATCAAACCATCATGATTATCTGGGTCATGAATATCTTTTTTGTATGTTCTGTGTATTCTTGTCACCTCTTCTTAATATCTTCTGCTTCTGTTAGGTCCATACCATTTCTGTCCTTTATCAAGCCCATCTTTGCATGAAATGTTCCCTTGGTATCTGTAATTTTCTTGAAGAGATCTCTAGTCTTTCCCATTCTGTTGTTTGCCTCTATTTCTTTGCACTGATCGCTGAGGAAGGCTTTCTTATTTCTCCTTGTTATTCTTTGGAACTCTGCATTCAAATGGGTATATCTTTCCTTTTCTCCTTTGCTCCTCTTCTTTTCACAGCTATTTGTAAGGCCTCCTCAGACAGACATTTTGCACTTTTGCATTTCTTTTTCTTGGAGATGATCTTGATCCCTGTCTCCTGTACAAAGTCACGAACATCTGTCCATAGTTCATCAGGCACTCTATCAGATCTAATCCCTTGAATCTGTTTCTCACTTCCATTGTATAATCATAAGGGATTTGATTTAGGTCATACCTGAATGGTCTAGTGGTTTTCCCCACTTTCTTCAATTTAAGTCTGAATTTGGCAATAAGGAGTTCATGATCTGAGCCACAGTCAGATCCAGGTCTTGTTTTTGCTGACTGATTAGAACTTCTCCATCTTTGGCTGCAAAGAATATAATCAATCTGATTTCACTATTGACCATCTGGTGATATCCATGTGTAGAGTCTTCTCTTGTGTTATTGGAAGAGGGTGTTTGCTATGACCAATACATTCTCTTGGCAAAATTCAATAGCCTTTGCCCTGCTTCATTCTGTACTCCAAGGCCAAATCTGCCTGTTACTCCTGGTGTTTCTTGACTTCCTACTTTTGCATTCCAGTTCCCTATAATGAAAAGGGCATCTTTTTTCTAACGTTCTAGAAGGTCTTGTAGGTCATCTTAGAACCGTTCAACTTTAGCTTCTTCAGCATTACAGGTCAGGGCATAGACTTGGATTACTGTGATATTGAATGGTTTGCCTTGGAAACAAGCAGAGATCATTCTGTCGTTTCTGAGATTGCATCCAAGTACTGCATTTTGGACTCTTTTGTTAACTCTGATGACTACTGCATTTCTTCTGAGGGATTCCTGCCCGCAGTAGTAGATATAATGGTCATCTAGTCAAATTCACCCATTCCGGTCCATTTTAGTTCGCTGTTTCCTAGAATGTCGACATTCCCTCTTGCCATCTCCTGTTTGAACACTTTCAATTTGCCTTGATTCATGGACCTAACATTCCTGGTTCGTATGCAATATTGCTCTTCACAGCATCAGACTCTGCTTCTATCACCAGTCACCTCCACAACTGGGTGCTGTCATTGCTTTGGCTCCATCTCTTCATTCTTTCTGGAGTTATTTCTCCACTGATCTGCAGTAGCATTTTGGGCACCAACCAACCTGGGAAGTTCATCTTTCAGTGTCTTATCTTTTTGCCTTTTCCTACTGTTCATGGGCTTCTCAAGGCAAGAATATTGAAGTGGTTTGCCATTCCATTCTCTAGTGGACCACATTTTATCAGAACTCTCCACCATGACCCATCTCATCTGTCTTGGGTGGCCTTACAGGGCATGGCTCATAATTTCATTGAGTTAGACAAGACTGTGGTCCATGTGATGAGATTGGTTAGTTTTCTGTGATTGTGGTTTTCCATCTCTCTGCCCTCTGATGGAGAAGGATAAGAGGCTTATGGAAGCTTCCTGATGGGAGAGACTGACTGAGGGGGAAACTGGGTCTTGTTCTGATGGGTGGGGCCATGCTCAGTAAATCTTTAATCCAATTTTCTGTTGATGGGTGGAGCTGTATTCCCTCCCTGCTATTTACCTGGGCCAAACTATGGTGGAGGTGATGAAGATAATGCGACCTCTTTCAAAAGGTCCCTTGCATGTACTGCTACAATCCGTGCCCCCAACCTTGCAGCAGACCTGCCAAGAGTCTGTTTCCCCAGTCCTGTATAAGTTCTGGAAGCTCTATGGTGGGGTTAACAACGACCTCCTCCAGGAGGACTTAGGCCACCCACACCCAGAGCCCCTGCCCCGCAGTGGTCCATTGCCGACTGTACTTCCGCAGGAGATGCTCACACACAGTTCTGGCTCAGTCTCTGTGGGGTCCCTGGGTCCTGGTGTGCACAAGGCTTGTTTGAGCCCTCTGAGCATCTCTGTTGGGAATGGGGTTTGATTCTAAATGTGAATTCACCCCTCCTGCCTTCTTTCTGGGGCTTTTCCTTTGCCCTTGGATGTGGGGTATCTCCTCACGGCCACCCCAGTGCTGCCCAGCTGCCGCTCTGCCGCTCTGGGTTGGGGAGATCCCCTGGAGAAAGGAAAGTCTACCCACTCCAGCCCATGGTGTGGCAAAGAGTGGGACATAGCTGAGCGACTTTCACTTACTTTCATTTTTATTTTGCATTGGTGTATAATCCCCATCCCTGGAGATGGAAATGGCAACCTACTCCAGTATTCTTGCCTGGAAAATTCAATAGACCAAGAAGCCTCACAAGCTATATATAGTCCATGGGATCACAAAGAGTCGGGCACAGTTGAGCACACACACACAACCCCAATACAAAATTATACCCCAATACAAACTAAAACAATGTTGAGATAACATTGTGTTAACACAAACATCATGATAACACAAATATTGTTTGTTATACAAACAATGTGATAATTTCAGGTAACAGCAAAGTCAACGTATTTCTTTTGAACGAATTTGCCAGTCTTTTCCAGAGAACTTCTTACTGAACTTACATTTTGTCCAGCATATTCCACAGCAGACTGCTTTGTGTAAAAATCAGGTCTGGAGATAGGTAATTCACCTTAACAACAATGATGGACTCAAAACAGAATGTTTAGAGGCTTTTGAAACTAAAACTATCTCCTGCATTGTCCCAGTATACCAACTCCTGGCAGACTACGGTTCATCCCTTTCGCTTATCTGGCTTCCTCATTCTGAGTAAGAGCTAAAGAAATGAGTCATGCTTGGGGGTGGGAATCCAACAATCATTTCATTCCGAGACTGCAATTTTAATTTATAATAAGACACCCCGACCTGGGTACTTGCTCCTGAACCCAGGTCCTGAGAGCTGGTTTTAAATTACCTTGTTGGGTTTGAATATTCCTCTAACTAATTCCTCTGTCTGGAGATAGTCCCTGCATATGCTCTGTTGACTGCTTTTATTTTAGTGAATATTTAACTTGAATCAGGTAATCATTAAACTTAAACTAGTTGACTGTTTAATCGTTGTGGAGGAACTTCCCTGGTGGTTCAACAGCTAAGACTCCATGCTTCCAATGCAGGAAGTCAGGGTTTGACCCCTGGTTAGGGAAATAGATCTCACAAGCTGCAACTAAAGATCCTGTGTGCCAAAACTAAGTCCCAGTACAGCCAAATAAATAAATATTTACAAAAAAATAGTTGTGGAATGCCTTTAACACTCAAGAAAATGAAAACAGATATGAAGTTCTAGGAAAGTACTAAATATCATATGCTAAAAATAAGTTAGTAGTGATGTTTCTGTAAATATATCTCTTTTGAAGCAGATCTACCTATGAATTTAAACATTTTGGTACATATTTCAAGGATAGACTCTAAAAATAAGATAACTTGTTTCAACTGTCTCAAGCTACCTGAGACAAAAGTCTATATTATTTTCCAAGATTTAGAGTTTGCTTTAGATTTATCTCATCATGCTTCTTCAGATTTTGTGCTTCTAAAATGAAAGGAAAAAGAATTGCCTCTGTTAATGTTACATTCCTGCCCCAAATTGTATGCAAATAGCTTAATTTTAGATGATTACCCACTCCAAGATGGGAGTGGAGGGAGGATAAAGACGGAAGAGACATAGGTTACATATGTTCATCTCAGTTTGTGTCAAGTGCACATACATTTTAAAAATAGTCCCTTCATTTAAAAAAATAAATATTTCCTTAATACTTACTGATTTTTCTGCCTGCGTTAGGTCTTAGTTTCGGCAAGCAGGATCTCCTAGTTGCAGCATGCAAACTCTTAGCTGCAGCATGTGGGATCTAGTTCCCTGACCAGTGATCAAGCCTGGGCCTCCTGCATGGGGAGCACTGTGTCTTAGCCACTGGACCGTCATGGAAGTCCCAGTAGCCCCTTCATTTCATTGGATCTTTCCATTCACATCATTTCCAGTAGTGCAGGTGCTAAGTTACTTAATAAATGCTTGATCCCAAGCTCTTCTGATCATTACCAAATCAACTTTATCCGGTACTTAAGATTGGTATTAGGATAAATTCATGTAAGATTGGCAATGCTTTCCTAGAAGTAGTAAATAGGATCTAGGGATTGGTTAAAATGTTCAGTACTTATAATTTTGAAAGGAAGTGAATAATAGTCTATTTCTGTCAGTTAGTATATCAGTTCTTAATCTGATAAACTGTTTCAATATGTATTACTATTCTAGTTAAATAAACTCCCTGGGGACAACAACAGTTATATTTATATTTTATATCTTACCTGTCATTGTGCCTCATCATCCATATTTTCTTTTTTCTTTTCTTTTTTTTTTTCCTGAGGAGAGTTAAGAGGAAGCTTTTTCTCTTTAAAGATTTGTATGCTTGGGAGATGGCAAATTGTATAAAAACTCCATGTTTTACTGGAATTTACTGGAAGGAAAGGAGATGAGACAGAAGTCTTTTGGGGGGCGGGGGTGGTGCCGCTCTTTGTCACTGCACGCGGGCTCTCTAGTTGTGGCTCAAAGGCTTTTATTTTGCCCAACATGTGGAGTTCCCTAGGTGAGGTGAAGTCACTCGAGTTCGACTCTTTGCAACCCCGTGGACTGTAACCTATTAGGCTTCTCTGTCCATGGCATTCATTCTCCAGGCAAGAATACTGGAGTGGATTGCCATTTCCTTCTCCAGGGGATCTTCCTGACCCAGGAATCGAACCCAGGTCTCCCGCATTGGAGGCAGACGCTTTAACCTCTGAGCCACCAGGGAAACCCTAACCAGGGATTGAATCTGCATCCCCTGTGTTGGGAGGTAGATTCTTAACCACTGGGCTACCAGGGAAGTCCCCGATGTAGAGGTCTTAATGGCAAAATTAAAAGACAAACTAAGCTTTGGGGTAATCTTTGGAGGTATCATAAAATAAGATAGTTCTCAGTAAGATGGTAAAATCCCCACCTTGCTTCTAAGAAAGACTTGCATGCTAAAGAACTGGAGTGACAGAAAAATAGTTTCATCCATGCTAAGCACACTTACACACATATGAGTACTTATTGGAGGAGAAATTCTTTCTACCAAAGGACATCTTAGAGATTCCTGATCCCAATTATTATTCTCTTACAGTCTCCTTGCAATGCTTAGTCCAGAGGTAGGTCTGGGTTCCTATGATAGCAGGATATTCACATCACTCAAGATGGTTCATCGTGTCCTCATTGATGCATTAACCACACACTTCAAGTCAGAATGGACAGTGACATAAGAATATCATGTCTCTACGGATGGCTAACAAAGAAAAGATGTTCAACATCACTCTTTATCAGAGAAATGCAAATCAAAACCACAATGAGGTATCATTTCACACCAGTCAGAATGGCAGTGATCCAAAAGTCTACAAGTAATGAATGCTGGAGAGGATGTGGAGAAAAGGGAACCCTCTTATGCTGTTGGTGGGAATGCAAACTAGTACAGCCACTATGGAGAAAAGTGTGGAGATTCTTTTAAAAATTGCAAACAGAACTGCCTTATGACCCAGCAATCTCATTGCTGGGCATACACACTGAGGAAACCAGAATTGAAAGAGACACGTGTACCCCAGTGTTCTTCGCAGCACTATTTATAATAGCCAGGACATGGATGAGGGACATAGATGTCCCTCAGCAGATGAATGGATAAGAAAGCTGTGGTACATATACACAATGGAGTATTACTCAGCCATTAAAAAGAATACATTTGAATCAGTTCTAATGAGGTGGATGAAACTGGAGCCTATTATACAGAGTGAAGTAAGCCAGAAAGAAAAACACCAATACAGTATACTAACACATATATATGGAATTTAGAAAGATGGTAATGATAACCCTGTATGCGAGACAGCAAAATAGATACAGATGCATAGAACAGACTTTTAGACTCTGTGGGACAGGGAGAGGGTGGGATGATTTGGGAGAATGGCATTGAAACATGTATACTATCAGGTAAGAAAAGAAGTGCCAGTCTATGTTCGATACAGGATACAGGATGCTTGCGGCTGGTGCACAGGGATGATCCAGAGAGATGATATGGGATGGGAGGTAGGAGGGGGGTTCAGGACTGGGAACTCATGTACACCTGTGGTAGATTCATGTCAGTGTATGGAAAAACCAATACAGTACTATAAAGCAAAATACAGTAAAAATAAATTTTTGAAAGAAAAAGAAAAAAAAAGTTGCTATAAAAGAAAAGAAAAGAAAATCATGTCTCCTGATCTCAAAGTAGACTTGAGACACTTAAGAAACAGCGGTGACAATTTTATGAATTTCTGCTCAGTGTCTGTTTATTTTTCTCCTTCAAGGAGAGTCCTCTCATTGATCTGCTAATATCTTGGATAGAATATTTGGAAATTCCTGAATCTTGTACTTGAAGATATTTTGACTTTTTTGAGAGCAAATCGTTTATGAGGCTTGTGGTCCTGAGATGAGAGCCAACTGTCACAGGGAGGGTCCCTGCTCCACCACACAGGACAATAGCAGTTATTTCTGCTGAATCTCACATTGACAATCTTTGAAGTCTATTAGGGAGGGCCAAGGCCCTTTGCTACGTCAGCCAGCATCACCAGGGCTGATTATACCTTGGGTTTCTCAACTCTAAGTGTCCTTACTCTCAGAGCAGGGGGCAATATACAAGATTTCTTTCCAACTTCTTAGAACACACTCATAGCAAAATAATGTCCACATTCAATTGCAGTTGATTTAGTCAAGTAGTGTAGACAAAAAAGGAAAAGAGGACAAGTCAGATCTTGAAGTCTGGTGAATCTTAGGCAGCCATCTTCCTTCTATGGTGTCTACAGCCAAAGCTCTCACACCAGCCCTCCAATGCCAGCGTTAGTATTAGTAGTTCCACCCTGTTTTTTACATAAATAATCTCTTAATTCCCCCTCCCTCCCCTTTATCATGAAGTTTATGGAGCAGAGACCATAGGCTGATGGTGTGTTAAGAGGTTGAACACATTGACCACCAGTTTTAAGCTCTATGGGCTTTGCCCACATGGTTCCAAAAGTCAACATTCATTGCAGAGCATTCTAGCCTATCACAGAGGAATTCCACATTCACTCATTATTGATTTACTCAGTATCCTTCAGCTCAAGGGGCAAACTCTGCTCTTTCTTTGCTCGTAGTTCTTTTACAATATTCTAAGAAAACACAGGGATGTATGCAGACTGGTTTTTTTTTAATTAATTTTTTATTGGAGTATCGTTGCTTCACAATACTGTTAGTCTCTACTGTACAACAAAATGAATCACCCATACATATACATATATCCTCTCCCTTTTGGACTTCCTTCCATTCCAGTCACCCCAGTGCATTAAGCAGAATTCCCTATGTTATGCAGTACATCGTTCTCATTAATTATCTATTTTATCTCAGTGTGAATAGAGAATCTCCCAATTCCTTCCACCCCCCTTTCCTCCTTGGTATCCATGTGTTTGTTCACTACATCTATGCCTTTATTTCTGCTTTGCAAATAAGATGACCTGTACCATTTCAGACTGTTTGATTCTATGTATATTGAATTCTAGAATCAGCAAAATGAATCTATAATAAAATCAGATCCATGGACACCTAAGGCAGGGTCGAGGATGACTCATTGCTATGGGGCGCAAGGATACTTCTGAGATTGTTGAAAATATTCTATATCTTGACAGGTGTGTACATTTGTTGAAGTTCATCAAGCTGTCCAATTAAATAATATGCTTTTTTTGTATGTAGTATCTCAATAAATTTGATTTTTAATTCCTTTCCATTGCCTTTGGAAATTTTCACAAGTATCATATCATTCTGAAGACTGAGCTTCCTGAAACTTGGCTTTCAAAAAGGCCACACTTTAAATTTAATCTTCTTCTATCTTTTGTGCATGTCCTTTGATATCTGAATTAAACTCAGATTTTTATAGAGAATTTACTAAGCTGCCAAGTTTGTCTCTTTAGATAACTCTCCCTTTTCTTCCAATCCAAGATCATCCATGTTTGCAAGATTTAGAATTGGATGTCAAAGTACTTCTCCCAAACATTTGTCATCTTCCTTTTGGGGGTCTCTATCCAAGAAGTCCTACCATTTATCAAAAAGCCTTTAGATCTGCCTTACCAAAGTCTAGAGTATCTATCTGACCACATCCAACTCTCCCTGACTATCATAAACTCTAGATAACTTGGTCATTCTCTTCCCATGAATTCATATCACTTCTACTTCTCTGCCCAGCTCTTTTCTGTGGCAAGCATTTGATACTTACTTCCTCTACTCTCTGAGAAAACTCCCACTTGAAAACAATTGGTGGCCCCTGGAGCATGGCATTCTTAGATAAAAAGGACCTTATAGATCAGTAATGACCCGTTCATGTGTTATATGAGACATCCAAACTTTTAAGGACTGATGTGTTTGCCCAAGTCAGGCAGTTAATAAAACTCTGCATTGAAATAGCATCTCTCTCATCTCCTGTACTGTTGGGCAGGATGTTCATTTCATGAAAGCAACCAGCTGCTGGATGGATAGGGGCTGAATTTAGCCTGTGCAATGGCAACCCACTCCAGTACTCTTGCCTGGAAAATCCCATGGATGGAGGAGTCTGGTAGGCCGCAGTCCATGGGGTCGATAAGAGTCGGACATGACTGAGCCACTTCCTTTTCACTTTTCACTTCCATGCATTGGAGAAGGAAATGGCAACCCACGCCAGTGTTCTTGCCTGGAGAATCCCAGGGACGGGGGAGCCTGGTGGGCTGCTGTCTATGGGTCGCACAGAGTCCGACACGACTGAAGCGACTTAGCAGCAGTAGCTGCTTCCTTTGCCAAGAGGAGTACTGCTTAGGGCCATACCCCTCCATAGAAGAAAGGACTTCTCTCTAATTTTCATAAAAGTATCATTTGGCTAATAGTAGCTCTGATCTATGGTTACATTTTCTTCCAAATTATTTCAAATTTAAAATTTTATTAGGAAGAGATTTTTATTTTAAAAGTATTAGTACCTGTAACTTTCATATTCCTAACAATTCTTATTGCATCATTTTCAAAAGCTGTTGCGTGAATTCTTAAGCAATCCAGGACATTCCCAGATTGGATGTCTTTCACTTCAACTCCTTGAGAAACGGGGGCCCAGCTGCAGACCCAGTCCAGAATCTCAGGGCCCAAGACAGCTGGAAACAAGAAGGGCTGGCCCAGGGCTGCAGCAGGGGAGCCAAGGAAGAACTGAGTCCCTCACCACATAAGGCAGCTTTCGGTTTGACGTAAAGGGCCTAGTCCAAGGAGACCAGAACTTGATCCTAAGGGAGATGTCTTGAGTAGAAGAGAAGCAGGACAGACAGAGCAGTTCGGAAGCAGAGCCTGGAAAAGCTCCCTGAGACCATGAAGTGTATCCTTGGGTAAGGTGCCTCCTTGTGCCTTGGATGAGTCAGGAATAGTTCAGAAGACCTAATAGACTAGTAAGGTCAATGCAAAAGTGTCTCTGGAGGCCAGGACGATTCAGAGTGAACAGATGCCCATGTCCTGGGCTAAGTGGGACAAGACCCTGCAACCAGAGCCCAGGGAGGGCCCACTGGGCCAGACAGAAGCTCGCCTGTCACCACTCCACTCAATGCTATGGGATGCATCCAGCTTCCTTCTCCCAGGCGCCATTTTGGCTAGGGAAAGAGGGAGAGAGGAGTGTGATTGAAAACCCGAGCTCTTACCCAAAAGAGACTGGATGAACACAAAGTTGCTTTTTTGCACATAAAAAAAATTCAGAGGTTACCTTTTTTTTAATATGTGTGATCTATGGTGATCTTTATTTACTTATTGCCATGCCACACATGGTATCTTGGTTCCCACCAGAAATCGAACCAGCACCCCTTGCATTAGAAGCTCAGAGTCTTAACCACTGAACTGCCAGGGAAGTCCCTACATCTGTTTATAAAATTAATAGTTAATTTACTAAAGTTGAGTCTAAGAACTTTGCCTTAGGATTTTAAGTTCAACTGAAAATTTGTATTTTTCTTTTATAAATATAGCAAATTTTAAAAGCCACTATGAAAGGCATTAAATGTTATTTGATATCATTTTTAAATGTTATTAAATAAACTCCCTAAAATCTTTTGAAGTACCTTTATAAATTTAATATGTTATTATCTTCATAAATGTATAATTATTTGATTTACTCTCAAAATTTTCCTGGGAATCTACATCACGCATACAAATATAATAAACAACTTATAAACTGGGTGATTTTTAATTTCTTAAGAGATCTAGTAAGAACTTGACTTTAAATTGTGTCAAATCATATACTCCCTTTGACATTTTAAAATAGAATCACAAGACTAATCTCTTATTACAACAGGACAAATTCTCTTAAACTATATTGGTACTTAGAACACTAAGTGTGTGTAGGTTCTACATTAACACAGAAGTATTAATACCATAGGTGCTATCCTCTTAAACATTTCTACTTTAAAATCTAAATCTTCCCAGGGTTGAAAGATGATGTGTACAGTATTAGTTGGCTCAGGCTGCCATAACATAACACTACAGACTGGGTGGCTTAGACAGCAAAATTCATTTTCTCATAGGCTGGAAGTCCAAGATCAAGGTGTCTGCAGATGCAGTGTCTTCCAAGGCTTGCAGTGTCGCCTGGGCTTGCAGAGGGCCACCTTCTCTCTGTGTCTTGAGGTGCTCTGGCCACTGTAAGCGTGCATCCCTGGGGTTTCTTGTTTGTCCAGATTTCCTAAGGACAGTCACAGGGACGTCCCTGGTGACCCAGTGGTTAAGACTTCACCTTCCAATGCAGGGGGTGCTTGTTCGATTCCTAGTCAGGGGACTAAGATGCCACATGCCTTAAGGTCAAAAAATCAAAATGTAAAACAGAAGCAATATTGTAACAAATTCAATGAAAACTTTAAAAATGATACACATCCAAAAAAGAAAAAAGACACCAACCATGTCAGAGTCCATCCTTATATTCTCATTTCGACTTAAATGCGTGCTAAGTAGCTTTAGTTGTGTCCAACTTCCAGATGTTCTAGCTGGATTTAGAAAAGGCAGAGGAATCAGAGATCAAATTCAACATCCATTGGATCATAGAAAAAGCAAGAAAATTCCAGAAAAACATATACTTCTGCTTCATTGATTACACTAAAGCCTTTGACTGTGTGTGTGGATCAGAACAAACTATGGGAAATTCTTCAAGAGCTGGGAATACCAGACCACATTACCTGCCTCCTGAGAAATCTGTATGCAGGTCAAGAAGCAACAGTTAGAACTGGAAATGGGACAACAGACTAGTTCCAAGTTGAGAAAGAAGTGTGTCAAGGATGTATATTGTCCCCCTGCTTATTTAACTTATATGCAGAGTACATCATGTGAAATGCCAGAGAGGATGAAGCATGAGCTGGAATCAAGATTGCCGGGAGAAATATCGATAACCTCAGATATGCAGATGAAACCACCGTTATGGCAGAAAGTAAAGGGGAACTAAAGAGCCTCTTGATGAACGTGAAAGAGGAGAGTGAAAAAGTTGGCTTAAAATTCAACATTCAAAAAACAAAGATCATGGCATCTGGTCCCATCACTTCATGGCAAATAGATGGAGAAGCAATGGAAACAGTGGTAGACTTTTTTTTCTTGGGCTCCAAAATCACTCCAGACGGTAATTGTAGCCATGAAATTAAAAAGTAGTTACTCCTTGGGAGGAAAGCTATGACCAACCTAGACAGCATATTAAAAAGCAGAGACATTACTTTGCCAACAAAGGTCTGTCTAGTCAAAGCTATGGTTTTTCCAGTAGTCATGTAAGGATATAAGAGTTGGACTATAAAGAAAGCTGAGCGCCGAAGAATTGAGGCTTTTGAACTGTGGTGTTCGAGAAGATTCTTGAGAGTCCCTTGGACTGCAAGGAGATCAAACCATTCAATCCTAAAGGAAATCAATCCTAACTATTCATTGTAAGGACCGATGCTGAAGCTAAAACTCCAATACTTTGACCACCTGATGTGAAGAATCAACTCACTGAAAAGACCCTGATGCTGGGAAAGATTGTGGGCAGGAGGAGAAGGGGACAAGAGGATGAGAGGTGGATGGCATGACCAACTCGATGGACATGAGCTTGAGCAAGCTCTGGGAGTTGGTGATGTGCAGGGAAGCCTGGCATGCTGCAGTCCACGGTGTCATAAAGAGTCAGACATAACTGAGCAACAGAACTAAACTGACTGATTTGAGCTAAGAAACCACACCCTTCACACTGATGTGTCTTAAAATATACAATCTAACTTTAATTTGCTTAAATTTTTCTTTATTTGCTGCTATTTCATTCAGTGGCTCAGTCTTGTCTGACTCTTTGGGACCCCATGAACTGTAGCAAGCCAGGTTCCCCTGTCCTTCACTGTCTCCTGGAGTTTGGCCAAACTCATGTCCATTGAGTCAGTGATGCTGTCTAACCATCTCATCCTCTACCACCCCCTTCTCCTTTGGCCTTCAATCTTTCCCAGCATCAGGGTCTTTTCCAAGGAGTCAGTTCTTCACATCAAGTGGCCAAAGTATTGGAACTTCAGCTTCAACATCAGTCTTTCCAATGAAAATTCAGCATTGGTTTCCCTTTAGAATTGATTGGTTTGATTTTCTTGCTGTCCAAGGGATTCTCAAGAGTCTTCTCCAGCAACACAATTTGGAAGTATCAGCTCTTCAGTGCTCAGCCTTCAATACTGTCCAATTCTCACATCCGTACATAACTACTGGAAAAACTATATGTATTTATTTATTTTGGGTTGTACTGGGTCTTCGTTACTGTGCGTGGATTTTGTCCAGTTGCAGCGACTGGGTGTTACTCCTTGCTGCAGTGCCAAGGGCTTCTCATTGCAGTGTTTTCTCTTCTTACAGGGCACAGACTCTGGGCATACAGGCTTCCATAGTTGTGGCACGTGGGCTCAGCAGTTGCAGCACGCAGCCTCTAGAGCGCAGACTCCATAGTTGTGGCGCATGTGGGCTTAGTTGCTCTCCAGCATGTGGAATGTTCCCAGACCAGGGACCAAATCCGTGTCTTCTGCATGGGCAGGAAGGTGCTTATCCACTGTACCACCAGGGATGTCCAATTTGCTTAAATTCTAAACATACTTTCTCATTACTGAGTACCACACATGTCCCCCCAATTTGTTTTAACATGTTGATGTGTTATTTATTGCTCATAACCCACAACTAGTGATTGAAAATAACAGACATTTATTATTTCACAGTGTCTGTGCTCAGGACTTCTGGAGTGGTTTGGCCAAGAGGTTCTGGGTTTGTCAGCGTGGGCTTCAATACTGTCGAGGCTGGATGGGGAAGGATCTGCTTCGGAGCTCTCACGTGGTTGTGGGCAGGCCTTAGATCCTTGCCACATGGGCCTCTTCACAGAGTCACCACAGGACAGGGCAGCTAGCTCCTCGCAATATAAGTCAGTCAAGAGAGAGGGAGAGGTAGCCCCCCAAAAGCCACAGTCTTTTACAATGTAATCTCAGAAGTGATATCCCCAAATTTAGGGATATCACTAACCATATTCTATTCTATTCTATCACTAGTCATATTCTATTCACTAGAAGTGAGTCATTCAGTTCAGTTCAGTTCAGTCGCTCAGTCGTGTCTGACTCTTTGTGACCCCACAAATCGCAGCACTCCAGGCCTCCCTGTCCATCACCAACTCCTGGAGTTCACCCAAACTCATGTTCATTGAGTAGGTGATGCCATCCAGTCATCTCATCCTCTGTCGTCCCCTTCTCCACCTGCCCCCAATCTCTCCCAGCATCAGGGTCTTTTCCAGTGAGTCAATTTTTCCCATGAGGTGGCCAAAGTATTGGAGTTTCAGCTTCAGCATCAGTCTTTCCAATGAACACCCAAGACTGGTCTTCTTTAGGATGGACTGGTTGGATCTCCTTGCAGTCCACGGGACTCTCAAGAGTCTCCTCCAACACCACAGTTTGAAAGCATCAATTCTTCAGCACTCAGCTTTCTTTATGGTCCAACTCTCACATCCATACATGACCACTGGAAAAACCATAGCCTTGACTAGACAGACCTTTGTTGGCAAAGTAATGTTTCTGCATTTTAATATGCTATCTAGGACAGAGAAGGCAATGGCAACCCACTCCAGTATTCTTGCCTGGGAAATCCCGTGGATGGAAGAGCCTGGTAGGCTGCAGTCCATGAGGTCGCTGAGGGTGGGACACGACTGAACAACTTCACTTTCACTTTTCACTTTCATGCACTGGAGAAGGAAATGGCAACCCACTCCAGTGTTCTCACCAGGAGAATCCCAGGGACAGGGGAGCCTGGTGGGCTGCCGTCTATGGGGTCACAGAGTCGGACACAACTGAAGCGACTTAGTAGCAGCAGCAGCAGGTTGGTCATAACTTTCCTTCCAAGGAGTAAGCGTCTTTTAATTTCATGGCTGCAATCACCATCTGCAGTGATTTTGGAGCCCCCCAAAATAAAGTCTGACACTGTTTCCACTGTTTCCCCATCTATTTCCCATGAAGTGATGGGACCAGATGCCATTATCTTTATTTTCTGAATGTTGAGCTTTAAGCCAACTTTTTCACTCTCCTCTTTCACTTTCATCAAGAGGCTTTTTAGTTCCTCTTCACTTTCTGCCATAAGGGTGTCACTAGGTCCACCCTAAACATAAGGGGAGGGGGCATGAAATACCAAGGGCAGGATTGCTGAGGATTGCCCTAGTGGATAGCTACCATAATTGATAACTATGAAAATGAAAGTGAGCTGCTCAGTCATGTCCAACTTTTGGCAACTCTGTGGACTATAGCCCACCAGGCGCCTCTGTCCATAGAACTGTCTAGGCAGAATACTGGAGTGGGTTGCCATTTTCTTCTCCAGGGGATCTTCCCCACTCAGGGATCAAATCCTGGGTCTCCTGCATTGCAGGTAGATTCTTTACCATCTGAGCCAGCAGGGAAGCCCTTGAACCTAACATAATTGATAATTATATTTCAACACAATTGTTTTTCTTTGTAATTCAGTGTGTTTTATTTTTGGCATTAAAATCATTACTCTAAGAAAGGCTCCAAAACCTTCTCCAGCTATATGTAGCATGTATATAGGCTAAGAGATCCTACTCTAATGCCATACAGATCAGGGTTCAATCCTTGCCTCACCTTCCAGCCATGCAGACCTTCAGCAATTATTTCACCTTTGCAAGCATTGGTTGATCCAACAATAAGATAAAGATAATGATAGTGTAGGCTTCCCAGGTGGTGGTAGTGGTAAAGAATCTTCCTACCAACACAGGAGATGTAAGAGATGTAGGTTCAATCCTGGGGTTGGGAAAATCCCTTGGAGAAGGGCATGGCAACCCACGCCGGTATTTTTGCCTGAAGAATCCCATGGACAGAGGAGTCTGGTGGGCTACCACCCATAGGGTCACAAAGATTTGGACATGACTGAAGCTACTTAGCAGGCACACAGTAATAGTAAGTATCACAGACATGTTGTAGGGATTATATGAGATCCTGCAAATAAAACGTTAACATTCTGCTTGGGTATATTCAGTTCAGTTCAGTTCAGTCACTCAGTCATGTCTAACTCTTTTCAACTCTGTGAACAACAGCATGCCAGGCCTCCCTGTCCACCACCAACTCCCGGAGTCCATCCAAACTCATGTCCATTGAGTCGGTGATGCCATCCAAACATCTCATCCTCTGTCATCCCCTTCTCCTCCTGCCTTCAATCTTTCCCAGCATCAGGGTCTTTTCAAATGAGTCAGTTCTTTGCATCAGGTGGCCAAAGTATTGGAGTTTCAGCTTC
>SJYC01134270.1:0-30364 GCA_006408675.1 Madoqua kirkii | reverse complement strand
TCATCTCAGTGTACCAGCCCCAAGCATCCTGTATCCTGCATCAAACCTGGACTGGTGATTCATTTCATATATGATATTATACATGTTTCAATGCTATTCTCCCAAATCATTCCATCCTCTCCCTCTCCCACAGAGTCCAAAAGACTGTTCTATATATCTGTGGCTCTTTTGCTGTCTCGCATACAGAGTTATCGTTACCATCTTTCTAAATTCCATATAGATGCATTATACTGTATTGGTGGTTTTCTTTCTGGCTTACTTCACTCTGTATAATCGGCTCCAGTTTCATCCACCTCATTAGAACTGACTCAAATGTGTTCTTTTTAATGGCTGAGTAATACTCCATTGTGTATATGTACCACAGCTTTCTTATCCACTCATCTGCTGATGGACATAGGTTGCTTCCATGTTTTGACTTATAAACAGTGCTGCGATGAACATTGGGGTACAAGTGTCTCTTTCAATTCTGGTTTCCTCAGTGTGTATGCCCAGCAGTGGGATTGCTGGGTCATAAGGCAGTTCTATTTTGTTGTTGAGTCTCAATATTCTAAATATTAACCCTTTATCAGATATATGATTTGCAAATATTTTCTCCCAACCATGTCTGTTGCCTTTTTACTCTGCTGATTGTTGTCTCTGCTGAACAGAACTGAACAGACACTTTAACTCTTGATGTATTGGCACTTGACTACTTTTACTTTTGTTGCCTGTGCTATTGGCATCATACCAGGAAATCATTCTGAAATACAGTATCATAATGTATGACAGGTTTTCTTCTGGGATATTTATAGCTCTAAGTCTTATATCTAGGTCTTTAATACATTTTGAGTTACTTTTTGTATATAGCATAATGTTAGGGTCCAATTTCATTTTTGTGCCTGTGGGTATCCAGTTTTCTCAGCATCATTTACTGAAGAGACTCTCCTTTTCCCATTGTGGTCTTGAAGATAATTTGACCATATATTATATATGATGGTTTATTTCTGGGCTGTCTATTCTATTCCACTGGTCTATGTGTCTATTTTTATGCCAGTACTATATGATTTTGTTTAATATAGCTTTGTAATATATTTTGAAATCAGAAAGTATAAGGCCTACAGCTTTATTTTTTTTTCTCAAGAATGTTTTTGAATACAAGATGCTTTGAGATTTCATATGAATTTTAAGATGGACTTTTCTATTTCTACCATTGGGATTTTGATGAGGATTACATTAAGTCTGTGGATTGATTTGGACAGTGTTCAGTTTTAACAATGTTAAGTCTCCCAATCTAAGAACATGGGATAGCTTCATATTTACTTACATATTTTTAAGTTTGTTTCACAGTGTTTTGTAGTTTAGAGTGCCTGTCTTTTGACTCCTTCAGTTCAGTTCAGTTCAATCACTCAGTCCTGACTGACTCTTTGCGAACCCATGGGCTGTAGCACGCCAGGCTTCCCTGTCCTTCACCAGCTCCCTGAGCTTGCTCAATCTCATGTCCATCGAGTCGGTGGTGCCATCCAACCATCTCATGCTCTGTCGTGCCCTGCTCCTCCGACCTTCAGTCTTGCCCAGAATCATGGTCTTTTCCAATGAGTCGGTTCTTCACATCAGGTGGCCAAAGACTGGAGCTTCAGCTTCAGCATTAGTCCTTCCAATGAATATTTAGGATTGATTTCCTTTAGGATGGACTAGTTTGATCTCCTTGCAGTCCAAGGGACTCTCAAGAGTCTTCTCCAACACCACAGTTCAGAGGTATCAATTCTTTAGAGCTCAGCCTTCTTTATGTTCCAGCTCTTACCTCCATATATGACTACTGAAAAAACCATAGCTTTGACTAGATGGACTTTTGTTGGCAAAGTAATGTCTCTGCTTTTTAATATGCTCTCTAGGTTTGTCACAGCTTTTCTTCCAAGGAGCAAGCATCTTTTAATTTCATGTCTGCAGTCACTATCAGCAGTGATTTTGGAGCCTTAGTTAAATTTTGACTCCTTAGTTAAATTTATTTCCAAGTATTTTAATATTTTTGATGCTATTAATATTTCAGTGGAATTCCTTTTTAAACTTCGTTTTCAGATTGTTCATTGTTGGTGCATAGCAATGCAACTGATATTTGCATGTTAATTTTGTATCCCGCAATTCTGTTAGTTTTTTTATTGGAATATAGTTGCTTTACAATGTTGTGTTAGTTTCCATTGTACAGTGAAGTGATTCACTTCAAATTCACAGTGAAGTGAATACATGTATACATATATCCCCTCCCTGGTGGAGTCTTTAGAGTTTTCTACATATAAGATAATGTCTGTGAATAGAAATATTTTATTTCTTCCTTTCCAATCTGAACGCCTTCCATTTCTTTATCTTGCTTAATTGTCTGGCTAGGACATCCAGTATTAGTTTAAATAGAAATGATTAGAATGGGCATTTTTGCCTGTTTCTGATTTTAGAGGAAAGGCTTTCAGTTTTTCACCTTTGCAGCGTGATATTAGCTATGGACTTTTCACATATAGCCTTTATTATGTTCAGGTAATTCCTTCTAAGGCTGATTTGTTGAGTTCATGAAACAATATTGCTGCTGCTGCTGCTGCTGCTGCTGCTAAGTTGCTTCAATCATGCTCAACTCTGCGCAACCCCATAGATGGCAGCCCACCAGGCTCCCCTGTCCCTGGGATTCTCCAGGCAGGAATACTGAGCCGCCATTTCATTCTACAATGCACGAAAGTAAAAAGTGAAAGTGAAGTCTCTCAGTCGTGTCCAACTCTTCGCGACCCCATGGACTGTAGCCCACTAGGCTCCTCCATCCATGGGATTCTCCTGGCAAGAGTACTGGAGTGGGTTACCATTTCCTTCTCCTGAAAAGGTATTGGATTTCGTCAAATACTTTTCCTGCATCAGTTGAGGTAATCTTGTGAGTTTTTCCTTCATTCTGTTAATATAGTGTATTGGATTGACTGATTTGTGTATGTTTAACTATCCTTGCATTCCAGAGATAAATCTCACTTAGACATGGTGTGTAATCCTTTCAATGTGTTGTTTAATTCAGTTTGCTGGTATGTTGCTAAGAATTCTTACCTCAATATTCATCAAAGTTATCAGTCTGTAATTTTTTTTCTTTTAGTGCCTTTGTTTAATTTTGGCATCTGGGTAATGCTAAACTCATAAGGTGAATTTGGAAGGGTTCCCGTCTCTTTCTTTTGGGGAAGAATTTGAAAACTAGTGTTAATTCTTCTTTAAATATTCGGTAACATTCTCCAGCCATTTCTTTATTGGGAGGTTTATGATTGCTAATTCAATTCTCATACTAATTATAAGTCTGTTTAGTTTTTTATTTCTTCATGATTCAGTCTTGCTGGGTTGTATGTTTCCAGAAGTTGATCTATTTTCTTAGATTATCCAATTTGTTAGCATATAATTGTTGCAAGTAGTCTCTTATAATCCATTTTATTTCTGTGATACCAGTTATAGTGTCTCCTTCTTCATTTCTGATTCTTTAGTCTAACTAAAGTTTTGACAATTTAATGGGCTAAAAAAAAAACCCAACTCTTAATTTTGTCATTTTTTTCTTTTGTTTTTCTATTTTCTATTTCATTTATTTCTGCTCTAGTCTTTATTAGTCATTCCTTCTGGTAATTTGGGGTTTTGCTTTTTCTTATTAGTCTAGTTTCTTGAGGTATAAATGTAGGGTTTTGATTTGAGATTTTTCTGCCCACGCCAGTATTCTTGGGCTTCCCTTATAGCCCAGCTGGTAAAGAATCTGCCTGCAATGTGAGAGACCTGGGTTCGATCCCTGGGTTGGGAAGATCCCCTGGAGAAGGGAAAGGCTACCCACTCCAGTATTCTGGCCTGGAGACTGCCATGGACTGTATAGTCCATGGGGTCGCAAAGAGTCGGACACCACTGAGTGACTTTCACTTTCACTTCATTTTTAACATATGGGCATTTTCCTCTTAGTTGTGCTTGCTGTATCCCATAGATTTTGCAATGCAGTGCCTTTGTTTTCATTTGTCTCTCTATACTTCCTAATTTCTCTTGTGATTTACTCTTTGACCCATTGGTTCAGGGCTAACTTCCTAGTTTTATGGGGGAAATTTTCTATCTGGGTGAGATCAGGAACAAGGCAGGGCAGAGCTCTGCTTACACGTGGCATGGACTTGGAAGACTCAGGCACTAAGATGCCTACAATCTGGGGAAGGGTCATTGGAACCAGCCCTGGAGACCATGTGGCTTGTTGAGTATCTTGACATTAGGTGTGTATTTCTGGCTCTGCCCAGACAAATCTTTGGTTTGTGGTACAGTGGCTATTCCCAGAGCCCAACACAGCTGTGCTGGTACCTAATTTTGTTCCCACACTCAGAGAGAATCAACCACAGGCAGAGAGACGGTCTGGAGACAGGCACATCAAACAAGTCACAGTCCTCAGTGGTTTCTGATGCTGGTAAATTATCCATCTCGTATTCTTATCACTTTTATCCACCTCTTCTTTAGAAATCACTGTTCACCTTTCTTCTCTCCTCTCTCCTCTCATTCAAACAGGATGAGAGAAAGAGTGAATAATACACCACCTGCTTTATATGCATTTCCTCACTGATATCTCACTAAGTATTACTATCCTCATTTTATAGCTGAGAGAACTGAAGCTCACAAAGGTTTAGTAATTTGCTCAATCAACGCTGAATAAGTAGACAGTAAGAGGAAGAGACTGGATCTCAAAATAGGTCTTTTGGGGTCTAACGCCCAGACTCTTCTCTCTCTTATTTATTCAACAGATACCTAGTATGCGTTTCCCTGTACTAGGCACTCAGAAAGCTACAAAGAAAAACAAAATATGATTCCTGGAACCCAAGAAAACCACTGCCAGTAGAAGAGATAAATACCAACCTGTAATTACGAGGCTTTTTTAAAAAGTGCTGCGATATGTAAATACTATGGGAGCACAAAGAAGCAGGGATTATAGGGTGTAAGTAGAGAGACATCTCACATTAGGGCAGGGTTTACAAGGGAAAAATGAGGAGGAAGAATTTTTTTAATTTAATAAAATGCCAGAAAGTAAACATTTTAGGCTCTGCAGGCCAGACAATTTCTGCTGCAGCTACTGAACTCTGCTACGGCAGCACGAAAGCAGACATATCCAAATGAAAACGAATGAACGCGGTTGTATTCCAGAAACCTAATTTACAAAATCAAGAAGGCAGCTGGATTTTGCCTAGGTCAGAGTTTGCAGATCCCTACAAAATCAAGATTAAAGCAGGGAAGGGATCAAATCTTTGTTCTAGAAAGAATACTCTGGGCAAGGCAAAAGAAAGAGTTCATGTTGTCATCATCTTTTTCCTTGGAGTAGTTCAAGAAAATTTTCACTGTGATTGACCTAAAGGAGGCATCTCTGGTAACTCAGCTGGTAAAGAATCTGCCTGCAATACAGGAGACCCAGTTCGATTCCTAGGCTGGAAAGATCTCCTGGAGAAGGGACAGGCTACTGACTCCAGTATTCTTGGACTTCCCTGGTGGCTCAGATGGCAAAGAATCTGCCTGCAATGTGGGAGACCTGGGTTCGATCCCTGGGTTGGGAAGATTCCCTGGAGGAGGACATGGCAGCCCAGTCCAGTATTCTGGCCTGGAGAATCCCATGGACAGAGGAGCCTGGTGGGCTACCGTCCATGAAGTCGCAATTGCAAACAGTCTGACATGACTGAGTGACTAAGCACAGCACAGACCTGAGGGCCTGGGATTTTGTGAGATGAGGAAGGTAGTACTCAGGGTGTTTTCACACAGTCCTCTCACTCCCTTCTCACTTGCCCTCCCGGTCCCATTTCCTCCTGTGTATTCTTACCTGTTCCCCTTTTGAAGGAGTGTAGAGTTGCTGCTGCTGCTAAGTCGCTTCAGCCGTGCCCAACTCTGTGCGACCCCATAGACGGCAGCCCACCAGGCTCCCCCGTCCCTAGGATTCTCCAGGCAAGAACACTGGAGTGGGTTGCCGTTTCCTTCTCCAATGCATGAAAGTGAAAAGTGAAAGGGAATTCGCTCAGTCGTGTCCGACTCTTCACAATCCCATGGACCACAGCCTACCAGGCTCTTCCATCCATGGGATTTTCCAGGCAAGAGTACTGGAGTGGGGTGCCATCGGTAGAGTTGCTAGATTTAGCAAATAAAAATACAGGACACCAAGTTAAATACAAAAGATAATTTATAGTGTAAGTATGTCTCATGCAACATTTGGGATACACTTTTACTAAAAGTGTATTCACTGTTTATCTGAAATTCAGACTTAACTAGGGACCCTGTATTTGTTTTATTCTTCTCACCTTATGTTTTCTTTCTTTTTCTTTTTCTTTTTTTTTTTTTTTTTTTTTTTTTTTTTTTTCTGTGCTGGGTCTTCGTCGCTGCAGGGGGCTCTTCATTGCAGTACAGGGGCTTCTCAAGTTATGGCACACCAGGGGCTCCAGAGCACATGGGTTCAGTAGTTGAGAACAAGGGCTTCTCTTGTTGCAGCATACAGGCTTAGTTACCCCACCTCATGTGGGATCTTAGCTCCCAGTGAAGTGAAGTGCAAGTTGCTCGGGCATGTCCAAGCAACCCTGTGAACTATACAGTCCATGGAATTCTCTAGGCCAGAATACTGGAGTGGGTAGCCTTTCCCTTCTCCAGGGGATCTTCCCAACCCAGGGATCAAACCCAGGTCTCCCACATTGCAGGCAGATTCTTCACCAGCCGAGCCACAAGGGCCCAGGAATACTGGAATGGGTAGCCTATCCCTTCTCCAGGAGATCTTCCTGACCCAGAAGTCGAACCAGGGTCTTCTGCATTGCAGGTGGATTCTTTACCAACTGAGCTAACAGGGAGGCCCCTAGTTCCCAGACCAGGGATCAAACCCATGTCCCATGCATTAAAAGGCAGAGTTTTATCTACTGGATCACAGGGAAGTCCCGGGACCCTGTATTTTGTCTGGCAATGCTACTGGCAATGCTCCTTCAGTTAGAGTTCCTCAAAATTTTAAAGAAATGTAAGAGGACAGGCTCAGCATAACGTGATGTCTAGATTGGTTTGTGACGGATGGGGACACGTGAACAGCAGGTAGGTGCGGGAAGGACAGTAGAGTGGAGCCTGGAAAGTGAGTATTAAGGTGGATTCCAGCAAAGTCCAAAGGCTGAAGGAAGTGGGTGGGGGGAACGCTGATGAGAGGTTTCTGAGAAGCCTGTGAAGCGCAGCCTGGGCTCGGAAGCAGGGCAAGGGTAAGAGCAGTGCGTTTCAGAGTTCCTTCCGTCTGAACAGAGCTTTACGACTTCGCACCGGCTATCTCCATTGACTCTTGCAGGAACCTTTCAGAGAGAGTGCATGACTCACTGATCTCAGTGAAAAATGAGGAAACAAAAGACTCAATATAGGTCAGGCAAGTTGCCTTGGATAACCTTGGTGAATGGCCCTGCTGAGACTCTAACAAGGCCTGTGACTACACTTCACTTCCTCCGCTTTCTGAACGTTTGTTCTACGGTCAAAGGAGTTCATCAGAGTGGTAAGAAGAAGCAACACCAGCATCAGCAGCTAACATTCATCGACCGCTTACCTGGTGCCAGTTCTAAGCGCCTTGTACATTTAATCACTTCTCACAGTATCCTGATGAGGTAGGTATTACCATCATCAATGTATAACTGGCACAGACAGATAGAACAAATCATCAAGACGATACAGAATGAGAATTGAAGTCCAGTTATTCTAGTTCAAGAGCCCACGTAGCTGATGGGTTGCCATTTCCTTCTCCAGGGGATCTTCCCAACCCAGGGACTGAACCCAGGTCTCCCACATTGCAAGCAGATGCTTTAACCTCTGAGCCACCAGGGAAGCCTGATGACGACTCAGTTCTCCTCAACCACACTCCAGTCAGGCTCCTCTGAGCTATCTTCCCCACCAGGTCTCAACCTTGTCCCTGACCTGTCCTTGCTAAGCCCATTTAGAGAGCATTCCTCACCCTTAATATATATATGACTTTTGACTACACTGTGAGATTTTAGTTCTCTGACAACCCGTGCCCATTGCAGTGGAGGCTCAGAATCTTAACCACTGGGCCACCAGGGAATTCCTCCCTGACCTTTATATCTGATCAAATTCCTCCCTCTCCACAGTTATCTCATCACTCTGGTCTGTCCTCAGCAAGAATCTTATTAAGTCAGTTTAGCAAGAATCCCCTTACCCGTAATGTCTTCCCTTACTACCTCTCCATTTACTACTGACCTCCTCAGACTGCTTGTCAGCTGTAAATCAATCCCCAGCTGTGTTTTCTGTGTTCAGAATTTTTGTTGTTTAGTTGTAAAGTCATGTTCGACTCTTTTGTGACCTGATGGACTGTAGCTTTCTTTGTCCATGGGATTTCCCAAGCAAGAATACAGGAGTGGGTTGCCATTTTCTTCTCCAGGAGATCTTCCTGACCCAGGGATCAAACTCACATCTCCTGGATTGGCAGGTGGATTCTTTACCACTAAGCCACCAGGAAGCCCAAGAGATAATTCTTATCTGAACTGCATGGTAGGACAGACACCCAATAACAAGAATATCTGCTTTTCTTACCATTCCATAAATCACCATCTCTTTTTGAACTTGTCCTTGGATCTCATTGTCTTTGTGGTGCTCTCATACAAACATAGCTAGCTTTGTTTTCCTCCTGTTCATTATCTTACGTCAATTTCATTAACAGACCAGCCACAAGAACCTAGAAGGGTAGAGGAAAATATTTCCTCTCCTACACAAGTAATCCATTGATCTTGTGCAGTATACACTCTATTGGAAACAGATATACAATAACTTGTCTCCAAGGAGCTGTGGTTTGACCAGGAACTGAATAATATGAAATTGGACAGGTCCAGAAAGTCCAGAAAGCAAGATTCCTGTAGTCTTAGACTATAATCTATAGAAGAGCAGCAAGAATAAAGTCTTTGGTGCATCTTTATAACCCAGCGACCAATGCAATGATCTACTCAGTTTGTTGAGTCTAGTGTATTCAGAGCTCTGCAACATCCAATGACAATGGTTAAGTTCATACAGTGTGTTAAAATGAATGTTAATTACAAGAATGTAAGTAACTGAAGAAACATGTTCTTTTTTTTTTCTTTTAGATTGGTTTGTGACGGATGGGGACACGTGAACAGCAGGTAGGTGCGGGAAGGACAGTAGAGTGGAGCCTGGAAAGTGAGTATTAAGGTGGATTCCAGCAAAGTCCAAAGGCTGAAGGAAGTGGGTGGGGGGAACGCTGATGAGAGGTTTCTGAGAAGCCTGTGAAGCGCAGCCTGGGCTCGGAAGCAGGGCAAGGGTAAGAGCAGTGCGTTTCAGAGTTCCTTCCGTCTGAACAGAGCTTTACGACTTCGCACCGGCTATCTCCATTGACTCTTGCAGGAACCTTTCAGAGAGAGTGCATGACTCACTGATCTCAGTGAAAAATGAGGAAACAAAAGACTCAATATAGGTCAGGCAAGTTGCCTTGGATAACCTTGGTGAATGGCCCTGCTGAGACTCTAACAAGGCCTGTGACTACACTTCACTTCCTCCGCTTTCTGAACGTTTGTTCTACGGTCAAAGGAGTTCATCAGAGTGGTAAGAAGAAGCAACACCAGCATCAGCAGCTAACATTCATCGACCGCTTACCTGGTGCCAGTTCTAAGCGCCTTGTACATTTAATCACTTCTCACAGTATCCTGATGAGGTAGGTATTACCATCATCAATGTATAACTGGCACAGACAGATAGAACAAATCATTCAAGACGATACAGAATGAGAATTGAAGTCCAGTTATTCTAGTTCAAGAGCCCACGTAGCTGATGGGTTGCCATTTCCTTCTCCAGGGGATCTTCCCAACCCAGGGACTGAACCCAGGTCTCCCACATTGCAAGCAGATGCTTTAACCTCTGAGCCACCAGGGAAGCCTGATGACGACTCAGTTCTCCTCAACCACACTCCAGTCAGGCTCCTCTGAGCTATCTTCCCCACCAGGTCTCAACCTTGTCCCTGACCTGTCCTTGCTAAGCCCATTTAGAGAGCATTCCTCACCCTTAATATATATATGACTTTTGACTACACTGTGAGATTTTAGTTCTCTGACAACCCGTGCCCATTGCAGTGGAGGCTCAGAATCTTAACCACTGGGCCACCAGGGAATTCCTCCCTGACCTTTATATCTGATCAAATTCCTCCCTCTCCACAGTTATCTCATCACTCTGGTCTGTCCTCAGCAAGAATCTTATTAAGTCAGTTTAGCAAGAATCCCCTTACCCGTAATGTCTTCCCTTACTACCTCTCCATTTACTACTGACCTCCTCAGACTGCTTGTCAGCTGTAAATCAATCCCCAGCTGTGTTTTCTGTGTTCAGAATTTTTGTTGTTTAGTTGTAAAGTCATGTTCGACTCTTTTGTGACCTGATGGACTGTAGCTTTCTTTGTCCATGGGATTTCCCAAGCAAGAATACAGGAGTGGGTTGCCATTTTCTTCTCCAGGAGATCTTCCTGACCCAGGGATCAAACTCACATCTCCTGGATTGGCAGGTGGATTCTTTACCACTAAGCCACCAGGAAGCCCAAGAGATAATTCTTATCTGAACTGCATGGTAGGACAGACACCCAATAACAAGAATATCTGCTTTTCTTACCATTCCATAAATCACCATCTCTTTTTGAACTTGTCCTTGGATCTCATTGTCTTTGTGGTGCTCTCATACAAACATAGCTAGCTTTGTTTTCCTCCTGTTCATTATCTTACGTCAATTTCATTAACAGACCAGCCACAAGAACCTAGAAGGGTAGAGGAAAATATTTCCTCTCCTACACAAGTAATCCATTGATCTTGTGCAGTATACACTCTATTGGAAACAGATATACAATAACTTGTCTCCAAGGAGCTGTGGTTTGACCAGGAACTGAATAATATGAAATTGGACAGGTCCAGAAAGTCCAGAAAGCAAGATTCCTGTAGTCTTAGACTATAATCTATAGAAGAGCAGCAAGAATAAAGTCTTTGGTGCATCTTTATAACCCAGCGACCAATGCAATGATCTACTCAGTTTGTTGAGTCTAGTGTATTCAGAGCTCTGCAACATCCAATGACAATGGTTAAGTTCATACAGTGTGTTAAAATGAATGTTAATTACAAGAATGTAAGTAACTGAAGAAACATGTTCTTTTTTTTTTCTTTTAAGCAGAAGTGAGTTCTTTCAAATGTTACTGTTAATTTTTGCAACTGTGTCTTGAAAGCACTTTCCTGTCAACTTTTTCCATGATTGTGTCAACTTGGGGGAAGAGAGCAATGCAGCAGTCTCTATCAAAATTTGTATCAAGTCAAATACTTCATCCCCGCAAAGATGAGAGGCTCCTCCCTTGCTTAAAGTAGAGTAGGTGATGAGCCAGGTGCTACCTTCTCACCCAGGATCTAATTTTAATTTTTGCTCCAAAAGAGTGTATTTAAACAAAATTTTTCATAGAATGTGTATTTCACAGATGTGAAAAACCAAACCAGCTTCACTGGTCTGGGTGGGGTTGAACTTTCTACCCACAATTCAATTGAACCCACCTGTGCAGTAACTGAATCATCCCACAGGCAAAACAAGTATGAATGTGTTTGGCTGCGTAGGCTGGGTCCTGAAGCTTTGTTTTCAGAAGGAAAATACTTGTTTGTGATTCCCTTCCTACTATGATTCTTCCACTCCCTACCTCGCTCCAGCTCAGCTGGGGTTCCCGTGTTTTACTCTCCCAAAGCCCCCTTTTGCAATGCATTTGTGATCTTCTGTGATTTTCTATCTTCTTGCAGTGCAACCTCGGCTAACAAAGGACTGGTTTACTTGGATCTCATTTACTACAGGGTCCTGGATGCCTGGCAGAGTAAGTGCTCAACAAATATGTGTGTTGATGACCAATTGAGTGGGGCTTCCCAGGTGGCTCCATGATCAAGAATCTGCCTGCCAATTCAGGAGATGCAGTTTCAATCCCTGGGTCAGGGAAGATCCCCTGGAGGAGGTAATGGCAACCCACTCCAGAAAGTGGGTTCTTGCCCAAAAAGTCCCATGGACAGAGAAGTCTGGCAGGCTATAGTCCATGGGGCTGCAAAAGAGTCAGACACAACTGAGTGACTTAGCACAGATGCTCGACCCATTGACTGTCCACTTTCTAGCTGTGGTTAACATATGCGGAAATCAAGAGAGCCCCACCTTTAGTCAGAGCAACCGAGTCCATCTTGACTCTACCTTTTCTAGTTTCATGACTCTGGAAAATTCGCCCAGGCTTTCTGAACTTCATTTTTTCATCTGCAAAATAAAGAGACTAATAATAACATCCTCTGGGGCATTTCTAAGGAGTTAATATGATGATGAACTTGTAAATACTTAGGAGACATTCCAAGTACATCAACCAAATTTAGTTCAGTGGTGAATATATTGGTGTGGATGCTATAAAAGATGGTAGAAAATGAGTGACTTAAAAATTACAGAGACTTCCCTGGTAGCCCAGTGCTTGAGAGTCCGCCCCCAATGCAGGGGACTTGGGTTTGATCCCTGGTCAGGGAACTAAGATCCCACACGGATTTTAGTGTTTATGAATCCACCCCTGAATTTTGTTTCTTCTTGGCATAGAATTGTACCTAATCACTAATCCTCTGGATTAAACAAATGACACACTAATTTCTATGGGTCCCTACCAATTCTGCTTTCCCAGGGATGTCATAAGGACACCCACCCAGGTAGAGCTTCCAGAAAACCAACCCCAAAAGAAAAGTTACCATCAGAGTGGTTCCTAGGGGTGGGATGGGGAAGGAAATAGGGAGTTTTTGTTTAATGAATATTGAGTTTCAGTTTTTCAAGATGAAAAATTCTGGAGATTGGTGAAACAAAAATGTGAGTATATTTAGTTTTACTGAATTGTGCACTTAAAAATAGGTGATCAGTGTGGTGACCCAAGGACAAAAGAGCAGATAAAACCCAGGAGGGTCTTGGAATGCAGGAATGGAAAAACCAGACCCTTATCATCCTTCCCTCCCCCATGTTGTAACTATTAATGGATTTCAGGTCCTCCTGAGCAGTATAACCTGTCTCCCCTGCTACCCCATAGGAAGAAGGTATTTGCTTTACTCTTCCCCCTACCCAGTATACATGCCTCATCCAATCAGCAAATGACCCACAAGACCCCTATCCCCTCCTTGTACCATGGCTATAAAAGTGGACCCTGTTCACTAAGGGTTTGCCAAGGACCCCTGTTCAACGTCAGCTCTCCCTTGAGCTGGCCCGCTGTTCTAACAGCGTCTCCCACTCTAATAAACTTTATTCCCTCTCATTCTGTCTCATGTCTGGAAATTCTTTTCCAGCCCGTGTCTGGACCATGAAAAATCAGTAAGTTTTATGTTATGCATATTTTTACCACAGTATTTAAAAATGTAATCATTGGAAGTCTCTACCATACACTCAAGAAAAAGGGTGAGACCTCCAAGGTATAAGGATACTACATTTTATTTTATGACAGATTATATTTAAAGCTTAGGTGTTCTTATCACCTCTGGAATTTTTATAGCCATAGAGAAACATCGATCTGTAGGGTCAAATAGGTGTAAAATATCATCCAAATATTTCACATTCCCAGATGAAAATGGAGCTTAGGAAAATTAGTATCCACCCTATAAAACAATGTGTGAAAGTTATTAAACGCACAAAATACGTGGACCCAAATTAGCTATAATGTTGTAGCCACGCGTTCCAGGAAACACTCACTCAGGAGAACAATACGGATAGTGGAGCGCAGTTTATTACACCGCGGCCCGAGGCAGTCTCCTCTTAGCCAAGGACCCCAACCAGTTTTTGTGAAAACCTTATATACCCTAAGTGTACGTGCTCAGACCCACCTCCCCAAATTCCTTGAAACTAGTCTGGACAAAGTAAAAGAGAGATACAATCCAAGTTAACCCGTGATTCATGTGTCACAAGACTAGATAGTTAAACAGTGGACATTTATCAATAGGCCTGTGGTCATACCCCATAAGCACAATGGGATTTCCGACTTTGTTCTGTTACAGAGATAATTAGCACATTCTTTTAGGTGGAGGAGACTCTAGGTACAAGTCCTGAGGCTCCTTCATCCGGGGGATCTGGTTTTCCAGTTGGTCTGTTGTTTCCATAGATACTGGGCATAGAGCTCAAAGTCCACAGTCCAGCCCAAGATGGAGTCCTGCTTTCAAAATGGAGCCTGTTCTGCCTGTTTCCTCCTTCAATAACACTTACAGGATTTCCCCCAGCCTTACTGACATATCACTGACATATAACGCTGAGTGAGTGTAAGGTGTGCAAACTGTTGAGCTAAAACACTTACCTATTGGCAAAGATTACCACCTGCCCCTAACGCTTCCATCAAGTCGCACAATTACAGCGTCTTTTCTGTGCTGGAAACATATAAGATCTACTCTCTTAACAGCTTTGAAGTGTGTTACACAGTATTAACAGTGTTTGGGTTTTGAACAAAAGTTGGTTAACTGGAAACTTCTCTAGCAACAACTGCAGACCTGTGGGGTACGATATACACACCTAGGTTTTCCAGCGTTACCGTTCAACATCTCCATTCAAGTCACCCTGCTGAATTTGCATGCCTTTCGTCATCTTGCTTCACAGAGCAAGGTTACCTAGAGCTAACGGAAATAGGAAAAGTTTCAGTGTTCACATTTCCCTTCTTTAGAAACCCAAAGACTTTCATCCATCAGCTTTGCCACTTTTCATAGTTACACACTTGTTTCCGTGGCAGCCACGCTGTAACCAGAGCAATTTACAGTTAATCCAGGGCTTTCTCGCATTTCTCTCTCAGTTTTGCTTCTTAAAGCATAGCGCATCATTGCTCTGCCTCTTTTCAAAAATGTTTTCTACAGCTTGTCTCCAGCTGCAGTTTGTTTGTTTGTTTTTGGAGGGGGTTTCCTCCCCCTTCTCTGGCCTAAACCTTCCTGTTATCTCTCTCACTTGGTTTTCTCCTCTGTTCACTCAGTGAGTATTTCCAAGGGGCTGCAATATGCTCCCAAGAGGGAGCAAAATGGATGTATAGCCTGCTCCCTTGGGGTGCCCCTGAGACCAGAGAGACAGGTGTGGATCAAATCAACACAGGAACAGAGGCGGGCTTCCAATGGCAGTTCATGGCAGTTCATGATGGGCACTGGGCCAAGGGGAGATCAGGGAAGGCCACTGGGTCTGAGATCTGAAGGATGGACAGGTGTCTGTGGACCAGGTGAAAGGGTGAGGCCAGAACCCCAGTGCTCAATCTCAGGTAGCACCACCTTCACCCGCATCCTTAATTTGCATAGTGCTGGCTGGTTTACAACCACGACCACAACCACTCAGACATCACGCTTGTTTTGTGGGGTGGAGGGCAGGCGTTAATATTAATAGCTCTTCATGTAACTGAAGACATGTACAAGGTTCACTAAAGCCATTGAATGGTGTACCCAGAATGACGTGGTCCAGATGTAGTACTGGAGTGATCACTGGACTAACCTCAGGTCTCTAACCATAACTCCTGGGAATATCATTTTCCCTTCCTTGGTGACACAATCATTCATAAGATCTCAGCAGAAAGTTCTCAGACCCACTTCTCTGGTCCTACCAGAGAATGAAAATCGCATTTTCTTACATCAACAGCTGGATATTTCTACATGGGCATCCCCCAAAAAACTGTCACTAAATAAAACATCAAAAATTATTTGTTGTTGTTTCGTTGCTAAGTCGTGTCTGACTCTGTGATTCCATGGACTGCAGCATTCCAGGCTTCCCTGTCCTTTACTGTCTCCTGGAATTTCCTCAAACTCATGTCCATTGAGACGGTGATGCCATCCTACCATCTCATCCTCTGTCATCCCCTTCTCCTCCTGCCTTCAATCTTTCCTAGCATCAGGGTCCTTTCCAATGAGTCGGCTCTTCACATCAGGTGGCCAAAGTACTGGAACTTCAGCTTTAGATACTATTTCCCTTTTTCATAGTTTTCTTAACCTAATATTGAACATTTATCTTCCCCAATGAACTATATGATTATTTTATCTAATTCTAAGAAAGAAAAAAATAAAAACCTTGTTTTCATTCTAATGGAACTACATGAAATCAATTTTAAAAGAACTGACTTTATTATAAAATTTCTCATCCAAAAACATGAAAATCTTCCAGCTGTTCAGTCTTTTTTTGTTGTTTTAACAAGACAGTAAGATTTTTTTCTCTATATTTTCTCTTACTTTCTTATTAGAATTATTCCTAAGTAGTTTATAGTTTTCATCACTATTATAAATGTAAAAAATACATTTCCATTTTTACTTTTTGCTCGTTCTTGTTAGAGCAGAAACCTAAAGGAGATCAGTCCTGGGTGTTCATTGGAAGGACTGATGCTGAAGCTGAAACTCCAATACCTTCACCACCTCATGCAAAGAGTTGACTCATTGGAAAAGACCCTGATGCTGGGAGGGATTGGGGGCAGGAGGAGAAGGGGACAACAGAGGAGATGGCTGGATGGCATCATTGACTCGATAGACATGAGTCTGGATGATCTCCAGGAGTTGGTGATGGACAGGGAGGCCTGGCTTGCTGCGATTCATGGGGTTGCAAAGAGTTGGACATGACTGAGCAACTGAACTGAAATGAACTGATTAGAGCAAAAAAAGACCTTCATGATTTCTGTATGTTTATCTAGTATCCACCCGTGTTATCACATTCTCATAATATTTGCTATTGGTTTGGAATAAATAGTCTTTTGCCTGCTTAAATAATTTTCTTTTATACCTACCTGCTTAGAATTTTTATTAGGATTGAATGGTTGTTGAAAGTGTTGTTAGAATATCTGCTGATGTTTTCTCTTAGTTTATCAGTGTAATAAATTATGGTGATGGATTTAGAGACTGACCCACTCATGCAGTTGTGGAATAAACCTTGCTTATTTATTGCCTTTTATTCTTTTGTATAATGTATAAAGAAGTCTTCTATAATTTTCCTCTCTAAGTCATCAGTGATGTCAATCTATAATTATAATTAGTAATTAAAAATAATCTATACACTTTTTTTTCTTTCTTAAAATTACATTGGCTTCAAAACATCATTTTCAAAGACTTTTCTGTGGCTTGGAGGAGTGGCTGAATTTCCATTTCTAACCAGCTCCCAGGTGCTACTAAGACTACCAGTCCATGAACATACTTTGAGGAGCAAGGGTCTAAATTACTTAGCACTGGAATTGTCAGCACTTAGAGGTAGATTAAAGCCCAGCTCTGAGGCCATCAGGGCCTAGGATCTTTTCAGTATTGACCTCCAAGCACATGACTCTTGTTCTGTTTTTGTTTTTTCTGTCTTCTTGGGTCTGTTTTAATAGCTTGTGTTTTGCCAGGAAATCGCGTTTCTGTAGGCTTCTGTAAGCTTTGCTGCAGAGTTGCCTATGATGAGTCTCTCAAATTTTTAAATTTCTCACATACCTATGATCATGCCTTTCTTTGTCATTCCTACCCTCTTTTATTTCCTTCTCTCTTTTGACCTCGTCAACTTTGCGCATTGTTTTGTCTGTTTTATATATAGTTTATTAGTCTATTCACTAACGGAGATATTTCCAGCAGATTCTAATTCGTCCTTCTTACTAATACTATTTTAATCTATTAATTTTTCTATATCATTAATTTCAGCTTTTACCTTTGTTGACTGATTTCAATTTTGTGTTTTCTTTTTCTAACTTTTTTAAGATGAATATTTAGTTCCTTTTTTTTTTGGCTTTACCTTTAAATTATGAAGGCATTTTAGAGCTCTAAATGTTCCTTTTAGTAGTGTTTTCAGGGTCCTATTAATCTCAATAAAAGTGGATTCTTTTTCATCGGTTTCTAGAGAGTTTTTCCTACCTATATCATTCTTGTGAAAATTACAAGTGTCGATATATGTAAAAAGAGTAGTTTCCCTGCTCTTTTTGGTGTCAGCAAATGTGGGTGCTAACTGCTGCTATTATTTGCCTATTTGTTATAGACGATCTGAGAGGACAAGTCTGGAGCTGTGGCGGCCCCTGTACCTCCATGTGAAGTTTGAGAAGGAATGAAGTTGTATGAAGCGGAGCAGATCAAGACCATTGGGCCTTGATCACATGGTTGGACTTGGAGCCAGTTGGTCCCAAAACTGGTTGCCCCCAAGATTTTTCAGATATGAGGCAATAAATTTCCCTTTTTGTTTCATATGGTTTTCTCTGGCAGCTCAGGCATAAAGAATCCACCTGCAATTCAGGAGACCCCAGTTCAATCCCAGGGCTAGGAAGATCCCCTGGAGAAGGGAGAGGCTACCCACTCTAGGATTCTTGGGCTCCCTGGTGGCTCAGACGGTAAAGAATCCACCTCATGTCCGACTTTTGTGACTCCATGAACTGTAGTCTGCCAGGCTTCTCTGTCCATAGGATTCTCCAGGCAAGAATACTGGAGTGGGTTGCAATTCCCTTCTCCAGGGGATCTTCCTGACCCACAAATCGACCCTGGGTCTCCTGCATTGCAAGCAGATTCTTTACCAACTGAGCTATGAGAGAAGCCCATGACTAACACTTAATGTTTACAGTTAATATTCTGTGATTGGAGTCAGAAAGAGTCTTAAACAATATAACTGCCAAGCGGTGTCCCAGGATAGAAACTTGAGGTCCATTTCAGTTTTGCTGTCTCACTGTCCACATTCCATATAGCAAGTCTGCGAATTCTACTTCTTAAATTTCTTTTCATTATGATTCTTTTTCCCCACTTTCTTAATTCAAGGGAGAGGGGGGGAAGCAGTATTTGCTGAATACTTATAGATATAGACTGCTAGGTAGTGGCAGTATGACTACATAACTTTAGTCACAAAGTCAGGTCTGACCCTTGCAACCCTTCAGACTGCAGCCCACCAGGCTCCTCTGTCCATAGGATTTCCCAGCAAGAATACTGGAGTGGGTTGCCATTTCCTTCTCCAGGGATCTGACTCAGGGATTGAACCCACGTCTCCTGCATTGGCAAGCGGATTCTTTACCACTGAGCCACCAGGGAAGCTCAGACTGCTAGGACACGTTCACTATTTAATCCCAACAGTAACCCTATGAAGAATTTGAAGCAGAGATGGTGACTAACTAGACTGAGGTCACACAGTGAGCCAGCAGTGATTCTAACTCCAGAAGCCATACTGGGCACCTCTATGCCAGCCTGTCTTGATAAACATTTACTCAGTGACTAACCCCAGAAGCAATAGTTATAGAACTCCACCCCAGGCAGTGCCCATATGACACAGGCCAGCGGCTACTTAGTCCTTTTTAAAAATGGCAATGACTCTCCAAAGCAGTCTAGTCAATACCCAATCTGATCACTTCTCTCAGAGAATTTGTCATCAACCACTAAATCTCCACATTCTCAGCCCCAGAGCTTGTAAAACCTGTTTGCAAAGAAAAGGGCAACACCAGCCAGGTGGGGCCACCCCACATCTTTTGATCAAAGAAAGGCAAAAAAAAAAAATGGCCTGGTGATTTTCTCGGCAGGAGTTCACACACACATACACACATACACACACACACACACACATCTGTTCACAAGTCTGTCTCCTTGAAAATATAGTTCTTGGACTTCCCTGGTTGTCCAGTGCTTAAGAAGCTTTCTGTCAATGCAGGGGACATGGGTTCAAGTCCTGGTCTGGGAAGATTCCACATGCTGCAGGTCAACTAAGCCTGTACATTGCAAATACTGAAGCCCAAGCACCCTAGATCCCATGGTGTGCAACAAGAGAAGACAGTGCAATGAGAAGGCCGTGCACCACCGCTAGGGAATAGCCCCTGCTTGCTGCAACCAGAGAAAGCCTGCACAGTAACGAAGACCCAGCACAGCCACAAATAAATAAACAAAGTTTAATATATGTATATATATATAGGGTTCAAGTCCGGTCTGGGAAGATTCCACATGCTGCAGGTCAACTAAGCCTGTACATTGCAAATACTGAAGCCCAAGCACCCTAGATCCCATGGTGTGCAACAAGAGAAGACAGTGCAATGAGAAGGCCGTGCACCACCGCTAGGGAATAGCCCCTGCTTGCTGCAACCAGAGAAAGCCTGCACAGTAACGAAGACCCAGCACAGCCACAAATAAATAAACAAAGTTTAATATATGTATATATATATAGTTCTTCACGGAGTTGCTTTGTTCTTAATTTCTTAAATGTTTGGCCACACAGCGTGTAGGATCCCCGACCAGGGATCGAACCCACACCCCCTCGCAGTGGGAACTTGCCGTCTTAACCGCGGGACCACCACAGAAGCCCCTGTGGAGCCTTCCCTGAATAGTCCTATAACCCTGTCCCTGCTGCCATTCCAGGGCTCCTCACACAGACCATCTGAACACTTCCTACTTCTACGGATGCTCCTTTCGCTCCCTCAAGTCCACCGAGCCCGCTCCGGACTTCTGCCCTCTCTTGGCATGCTCCTCTCACCCATCCACACAGCCACCTCCGACCCTCCTCGGGTGTCTGCCCCAGGGAGGCCTCCCCTGCCCATCCTGTCTGAGGTAGGTCCTGCCTTCCCCGACTCCCTCTTTCAGAACCACAGCCCCTTGACGACTGTCTTTGCAACCCTTGGAACAATACACAACAGTTGTATTCACTTGGATGTTGGCTTGCGGTTTGTTTGTGTTTGTGTGTGTTTTTCTTTCCTCTTCCTCCTTTACTAGGATAAAACCAGAGGGGCATCTTGAGAGCAGGAAGCCTGTTTGTTGCCCTTTTATCGCTGGTATCTCACACAGTCCTGTTGTATAGCAAGGACTCAGTATATATGTGTATGTTTGTTGAGTGAATGAATAAAAGAATCAGAGACTAGAATATAGAACCTGGGGGGCCTGATTTAACTCTAATCACAGATGACCTGGTAGGTCCCTTTTAAAAATGTTCAGTTGTTATAAATGAGCAAAATGCAGAAGTTCCCAAATCCTGGATCCTTCCCCATTTGATGGAATTCAATTAATCCCTGGGTGATCCTTTTCCTATTTCTGTGTGACTGGCTCAGTGCTCAATCATGTCCACCTCTGCGACCCCATGGACTATAGCCCACCAGGCTCCTCTGTCCCTGGGATTTTCCAAGCAAGAATGATGGAATGGGTTGCCATCTCCTCCACCAGGGGATCTTCCTGATCCAAGGATTGAATCCACGTCTCCTGAATTGGCAGGTGGATTCTTTACTACTGTGACACCTGTGGCTGGCTCGGACCATAACTCTAAAGACATTTTAATGTGATCCTATGGGTCCCTGAATTTCACTCATGCCAGTGACAGAGGCCTCCCTCTGTCCTTCAAAGAGCTCAGTGTCCAGCTGGAGAATGGGGCAGGTGAGATGTCCTACTGTGGAGGAGAGGGGTACACAGATGGCTTTGAAAGAACCCTTAAAAAGGGGCCTCATCTTGGGAAAGGGTAAGGGTGAGAGGCTAGGGAAATGCAACTCTATCGCATATCGTTCGTGTATCCAGGCTCTCCCATATTATCTTATTTAATCCTCACCAGGGTCCTGAGATGTGGATGTTTTCACCACTGTTTTGTAGTTGAGAGTCATAGGGGAAAAATACAGACTTTTATGTCAGATAAGCCTGGATTCACATTCCACCCTTTCAGATTAGCTGCTGTACAGCCCTTGGAAACTATTTGACTTCTCTGGACTCAGTTTCCTTAGTAGTGGTAATAGTAGTAGTAACAATGACAGTTGCTATGAATGTCAAATGATGAAGATATAGGACACATTAATTGAAATAATTTTGTGCTTTTAAACACATGCTGGGGATTTAATATATTACAGCCTTTTTTGTTAAGAGATTTGCCCAAGATCCACAGAATAAGTGGCCTAGAACTTGATGACCTCTTGCTTTGACTCTTGGGAGTCACTTGGACGGCAAGGAGATCAAACTAGTCAATTCTAAAGGAAATCAACCCTGAATATTCATTGGAAGGAGTGATGCTGAAGCTGAAATTCTGCTACTTAGGCCACCTGATTCAAAGAGTCAGCTCATTGGGAAAGACCCTGATGCTGGGAAAGATTGAAGGCAGGAGGAGAAGAGGGTGATGGAGGATGAGATGGTTGGATGGCATCACCAACTCAATGGACTTGAGTTTGAGAAAACTCTGAGAGATAGTGAAGGACAGGGAAGCCTGGTGTGCTGCAGTCCATGGGGTCCCAAAGAGTCGGACATGACTGATCGTCTGAACTAAACTGAATTGAACTGAAGGAACAACAAAAGGATATTTTCTTTCTTTCTTTTTTTAATACTGGAGTAGGTTGCCATTTCCTTCTCCACAGAGTCTTCCTCGCCCAAGGGTGGGACCTGTGTCTCCTGCACTGGCAGGCAGATTCTTTACCACTGAGCCACCAGGGAAGGATATTTGCTATATGGGCCATACGGTGTGTCTCACCTCTCAGGTCATAAACTCTCCTAGGAGGGGAATGATATCACCACCCATTTTGGCTGAGTGCTATGGTTTGGGCTCACACTCCAGTCTTCTACAATAAGGTCATATCGATTGTGCTGATACCTGGGTTTTCTACTCAGTGGTATGTGTGAATGTCGGTAGACTCAATGAAGGTCTCCCTAAAATCAGTGAGCGCCCAGGTACTCCTTTCCCCTTATCTTCCACCACCAACAACAACTTCTGTACACACAACTAACCAAGGAGAACGTAAAGTAGTTTCAGTGATATAACTCATTCAAGTTTTATAATCAAATACCATGGGAAAAACTCTACAACTTAGAGTCACATCGAAAAGATAATGTTTTAACCTCCGCTAAATGAACACATTTTAAATTAGCAACCAGGAAACAACTGAAGTTTTCATATTCAGTATTGTGTATCTGTATACCTATCTACTGATTCATGAAGTGATTCAGCTCCTCTCCCATCGCTGTGCCCGTTCTCTAAGAACTGCCCTGTTGTGATTAAACAATAGGAATGGTGGCTTCCATTAAAGCTACGCTTCTGTTTTCCATCCTTGGGGAGGTCCTCTGCATTCTTCATTGTTGTTTAGTCACTAAGTCGTGTCCAGATCTTCTCGACCCCATGGATTATAGTCCACCAGGCTCCTCTGACCGTGAGATTTTGCAGGCAAGGTACCAGAGTGGGTAGCCATGCTGTTCTCTAGGGGATCTTCCTGACCAGGGATGGAACCCGAGTCTCCCGCTTTGCAGGCGGTCTTTACTGCTGAGCCACCAAGGAAACCCTGCACCTTCCTTTCTATGAAATTGTCCCTGCAGTGATCTCCATGATGACAGTCTTGCCTTCCAGAATCCAGGCTCCACACCAGCACCAGACGGGTGATTCCAAAATTGCCACTGTCCCTCTCTGCACCCCTAACCTTCAATATCTTCTCCTGTCTCTCATTGGCCATACAGCACATTAGCTTAGAAAACAATCTGACAAGAAAGAAATCTAATATGTCTTTAGCACGTTTGAATCGTAAGGCCAGCTGCTCAATTCTCACTTTTAAACATGTGTCAAGACCACCCTTAAATGCCTTAGGAAATAGATGAGTGCTAGAAATTCTAAATAAATAACACTTGGACCTTCATAAGATGTGTTGTTTGCCCAATCATAGATAAATCTTGCTGTCTACGGAAGCAGTATTATCAGGCAAATGTCACACTAAATTAATGGAATCAGATGAACGGAGTGTCCACTTTCTTAAACGGAGAAACACTGACCACCCCACCCCACCCCAAGCAGTAAAGACAGGCTTGCTTGCTTTCCTCCAGTCCCACCTCCTAACTTTCCACACCTCCCTCCCCCCCCACCCCGCCTTAACTGATGACAGCCCTGGCCTGCACAACAAAACAGCCGTGTTCCAGAGGTTTTCCCTGCTCATCTGAGCTGCTGTCCTCTGTAGTCAGCCTGTGTGTGGTGAGTATTTTTGCAATAACTTTAATGTTGCAAACTTCTTGTCTTTCTCTTTCATCCTCTTTCAAAAGAAAATTATTTTAATAAATTGTTGAGCCAGTAAATTCTTATCATATAACTGATATAAGGTAGAATGGAATAATAAGTGAATTTTTGTTAAAACCCACATGTCTGCAACATGTAATTGTCTTTTAAATTAAATTTGACAGGGGCGATTCATAAGATCCTGTGTATAGACTGTTTCCTAAACATAAAGAGACATTTTTTTAAGTGAAAAAATATTCTTAGTTGTAAAGAAGAAATTAAGACTGGTGTGTTTAAGCAGATCATTCTAAATTCCTTCTAGAAACTTTGTTACTTTGTAATTAGTTTCTAGATTTGCTATGCAAATTACTATTGCTAGATTTTGCAGTTTATTATTACTTTACTGTCTGAAGTTAATTCTCTCTGCTTTTATATATTTGAGATCATCACAGTCTGGGCATTTGTCACCTTTCCTGATTGGCAATGTTGTTATTATGGGCAATATTACCAAGGCAAATCTTACTTAGTATTTTCACTGTTGAGAGAATGATTAATTCTTCTCACGTGTATGATTTAAAGAAAGGGGTCAGGGAGAAAAGGGTTTTTTTCTTTTTTATTTCTTAAAGATGGCTGATAAAAGGCATGACATCTAGATGGATGTCTGGTCTCGAGACTTTGAAATTGTGGGTATGAGACTTACTGCTTCTGTATTCAGACATTTGTTCATTGAGCCTCTGCTCTGTTCCAGGCATCATGTTAGGATAAAAAGATGAGTGGCCAGAATCCATAGAGCTCAGACTCCAGTAGAGGCAAGGGACCTGAAAACAGCTGGTCTTAAAATATCAGGTCGGACGCTCACACTCAGCCACACAGTGGCATCTGACTCCTTGTGGCCCCATGGACTGGAGCCCAACAGGCTCCTCTGTCCATGGGATTCTCCAGGCAAGAACACTGGAACGGGTTGCCATTTCCTTTTTCAGGGCATCGTCCCAACGCAGGGATCGAAACAGCATCTCCTGCTTCTCCTGCATTCCAGGCAGATTCTTTACCATTTGAGCTACCTGGGAAGCCTTGAGAGGCCTTGTGTGTGTGTGTGAGCTACACAGTCATGTCTGACTATTTGCAACCTCATGGACTATAGCCCACCAGGCTCCTCTGACAATAGAATTCTCCAGGCAAGAATACAGAAGTGGGTCGCCATTCCCTTCTCCAGGGGATCTTCCCCACCCAGGGACTGAGCCCAGTTCTCCTGCACTGTGGGCAGATTCTTTACTGTCTAAGACACCAGGGAAGCCCTATGAGAGGCCTTTTGTTGTCGTTCAGCCACTCAGTCATGTCAGACTCTGCGACCCCATGGACCACAGCACACCAGAACTGAAGGCCTCCATGTCCTTCATCATCTCCCGGAGTTTGCTCAGACTCATGTCCACTGAGTCAGTGTTAACGTCTTAAACACTGAAAAACGTGTGGTATGCTATTCATCTACATTCTTCCATATGTAAAGAAGTCCAGTGTAATTGTGATTATTTCCCTCAAAGATTACCTTTATTTGAGGAAGGAGAATAAATATTTTTCCTTTATTTTATTTCACTTCATTGCCCAAACTTTATTGCAGCCCTGAGGATATGCTTAGTTTAGCTCTTTCAAAGCCATCCAAAGCAGTCCATCAGAAGAACCACCCCAGTGCTCTTCCAGGTATTAGCAAAATGCAGAGGAAGCCAAGAGTCCTGAGCAAGCATCATTGTTCAGCCATCAGCTTAACTGAGAAATTAGCACTTAACACTACTTTTAAACTCATCTGGGGTTTATGGGGGTGGGGTGGGAGGCAGCGAGAATGGAGATGAATGTGGGGTTTTAACATCTGCCCCTCTTAGTGCGTAGACTGTGTAGCGAGGTAAGAACAGAGACAAGGGGGTGTGTGCAGATAAATGTGTGGGTCCATTTAACAGGTGCCCCTCCTAGTGCATAGATCATCTTCTGGAAGAATACATCCAGAGGCTTTTAGGAGAACAAAAGTTTGGTGAAAGTGAAAATGAAGTCACTCAGTCATGTCCAACTTTTTGTGACCCCATGGACTATAGCCTACCAGGCTCCTCCCTCCATGGGATTCTCCAGGCAAGAGTACTGGAGTGGGTTGCCATTTCCTCCTCCAGAGGATCTTCCTGACCCAGGGATCGAACCCGGGTCTCTTGCATTCCAGGCAGACGCTTTAACCTCTGAGCCATCAGGGTTGTTTTTCCTGAGTTAAATTTATCAGCATTTAAGTGTTTCGTGGCCACCAGCTAATCATATTTTCGCTGAAGTTTTGAGACCCGTTTATATTGACTAGAGCACTCAGAGATGGTTTTAGTTATCGGCGTAGAAAGTATTGGATAGGACTTACTCCAGTTTTGGATTACAGCTGTTGCTGCTGATGTTTAGCTGCTTAGTCGTGTCCACCTCTTTGGAAAACCCACTGTAGCCCATCAGGCTCCTCTGTCCATGGGATTTTCCAGGCAAGAATACTGGAGTGGGTTGCCATTTCCTTCTCTAGGGGATCTTCCCAACCCAGGGATCGAACCTGTGTCCCCTGCATTGGCAGGTCGATTCTTTACCACTGAGCCACCAGGGAAGCCCTTGGATTACGGACACCACCCAGATTCACCATTTGTAACTTTTGAGCTTTGATTTTATGGCTAATGACCAGCACTATCTTAACCCTCTTTTCTTCCATCACCAATGCAATCTGGGGGCATTGAGTGGGGTGGAGGGCTCTTCCTGCTGCCTCCCCCCTACAACCCCATCCCTTGCTAATAGCACAAAATCTAAAATTATTTAGCAAAGTTGACTGTTGACCAAAAAAGACTTTTTAAAAAATCAGCTAAGTCCCTTCAAGATGTTTGTGCTGAAGTGAATGGAGCTATTAGCTGTAAGTGATCTTCAACCCACATGACTCAAAAGGACAGATGATTCTAGTTCTAATTTAAGTTGCAGCAAGTTTTAAATTATAGTCCTGTACTTCTTAGGTCTTCTGGTTCTTTTAGCCAAGATATTAAATCTGAGACAGTTATAGGTTTGCTATGCTGATAAGACCAGATAATAGATGTTCCAAACGTGAGTGGAGACAAGCCCTCTGCAAGTCCAGGAACTGGTGAGCCCCTCTTCTCTTTCTGGGATTCCCCCCTGCTGAGTTCCTATTGGAGACAAAGATTTCCAAGAAAGAAGTGAAGAGACAACAGATAGAATAAAGGCAAGACATGAGTCTGGAAAAATAATTGCCTAAGGGAGGAATCTGATTCTAGTAGAGAGTTTTCATAGCTGTATATGACTTAAAACTTTTAACTCAAGGATTCATTCACTCAACCAACAATATTTCAGCCTTTTATTCTGCAGACAGAAATAAATTGGGGGATGAGCTGGAAGAACACAAACTCTTTCTTGGAAAGACTTTCTTTTCCTTTACACCAACACAAGAGTCACGGTAGAAGTTTTAACTAATTAGATAATAATTCTGAGCTAGAGCCCAGTGATTGGATCCCAATTCTAAAAGAGATAAATGCTCAGTCCCCAGTTATAACAAACAAGAAAACAGCCTTCTTTTCCCTGTGGGGAAAATGTTTTACTGCCACATTTGGGAGTAGACTCATTAAAAATGTCTTCCTACACACGAAAAACAAATTTTTATTGGATTAAATGGAAAGACATACATCACAGATGTCAACAGTAGTTAATCTTTGGGCTTCTCTGGCAGTCCGGTTAAGACTCTGTGCTTTCGATGCCAGGGTACAGGTTTGATCACTGGTCAGGGAACTAAAGATCCCACATGCCATGTGCCTCCCCTCAAAAAAAAATTAGTGGTTAGCCTTGTATGCTGGATTTAAAAGAAACATTTCCTTTTGTTATTTTTGTGATATTTAGATTTATGTTCATTGATTGTACTATTTGAACCAAGTTTTAAAAATTATACATGTTTGGGGTGAAAAATCAAGTGGGAGGGGAATTTGAAATTAGAGAGAAAATGTGTGTTTTATCTTTGTGTAAAAGATGTACGCTCCATTACTTCAGTACTCAAATCATCATTCTGGATAGACTTTCTTTAATAATTATGATAATTTAATTCTCAGCCCTCCCTGTACCCTGGAATCACCTAGGAAGCTTTAAAAATATCAATTCCAAAGCCTCCTTCACTTAGACCAATAGGGCCAGAATCAGAATGAAGCCAAGTGGCCAATTTATTTTATAATCTAAGGGTCCATGTTGTAATTTCTGTCTTCATAGCATCGACCAGGAAGTCTGTTGTTGCTGTTTAGTCGCTAAGTCATATTGACTCTTTTGAGACCCCATAGACTGTAACCTGCCAGGCTTCTCTGTCTGTGGGCTTTCCCGAACAAGTATACTGGAGTGGGTTGTCATTTCCTTCTCCAAGTAATCTTGCCAAACCAGGGATCGAATCTGTGTCTCCTGCATTGACCGGTGGATTCTTTACTGCTGAGCCATCAGGGAAGCCCAACCAGGAAGTTATATTACCCAAGGTGAGAGTCCATGAGCATTTTACTGCTTTCTTCTATCATCACAATGGGTGGTTTCGGTAACACCTGGTGTAAAAGTTTTCCAGCTCTCTGGTGTAAAACTTGGACTTTGATCAACTGTACAGTCAGATGTGATTCATTGGTGTGTGCGAAAGATGCACTGCTCAATAAAACACCGGCTTGCTTTAAATGGATGTTTAAATGCCAGTCGTAGCCCATGTTGGCCAAGTCTCCTTTCTAAGCTTCCCCACTGGTCACCTGCTAAAGCAGTTTTATTAATAGAATGGATTTATAAGGAAAACACATTCTTTCCCACAGGTATGCCTTTAGCTTATCTCCATGTTGAATTAGGATGGCCACCAACTCACCTCCACACTTCTATTCAGCTGCATGTCCTGTTTGCATCTTTTAATTTTTATAATACTACTTTTGCTTTATATGCTTTTCCTTCTGCATACCTGTTGCTACGTGTAATGGGCAGCCCCTGAAGGGTATCTGAACTCAGACTCTTGCCAAAGACTATTAATTTAGCCTCAGTGCTTCACAAATCTTAACAAACCCCAGGTGGTGAAAATACTACTATGAAGGAATATCCATCCATGTTTTTCACTGAACAATCTAAAAATTCTGATTTTTAATCTTGAATCATCGCAGATTATCAGAGAGGTGGATACTCAGATGGGATCATTTTAGCTTCTTGCTTTCACTGATTCTACCCCAGAATTGTGCTATAGCTGTGTATTAGGGACTAGGTTCAGGAAAGTCACTGCTCTTTCTGTTGTAGAGTTATTGAGACAGGCTTTGGCCACTGCATTTTATGTATCATCTCCTTGTTGAGGAAATTGAGAAATCTGTCTAGGTCTCAATCTCTTTTTATTTTATGGGTGTGATCAATCTCCTAAATGTTTGTATTCCCTCTTTGCTTTGCCAAGGGGGAAGCTCAGAGACTAATTTTCAGCCCATACCAAGCACTGTACAGGAACCTTAGAGTAAGTGCCAAATTTACTCCCAGCTTTATTTACCCTGATCTCCTTATTTTTGTGTCTTGTTTTGTGTGTAATTTAGTAGATGGTTCAAATCTTTTTAAAAATAGGGCAAGACTATGAATCAAAGTTTCTCAGCCTTGATGCTAGTGAGTCAAATAATTTCTTGTTTGTGGGAATGGCTACAAAGTGGAAGAGAAGAGAAGGGACAGAGAGAGGAAGAGTCCCCCTGGCCTCTACCTACAAGGTGCCAATAAGCCGTTGTCCCCCTGAGCTGTGACAACGAAAATAACACCAGACATTGCCAAATGTTCCCTGTGGGCAAAATCACCCCTGATTGAAACTCACTGGTATAAATGAATCAATAAACTTAATACTGAATATGTAGGGGAAGAAAAGCTTTCCGCGACCCTCTTAGGGTCCCTGGCTGGGTCTGAAAATTAAACTAAGTTTGAAAGGAGAAATGCAGGCAAATGTCAGTAAATTTTAACATGTGCAAGAAAATTAGACTCAAAGAAGTGCCCAGAGCAGGAAACTTTTATACTTTCAGACAAAGAAACCATACATTTCTGAAGAGTTGACAAGAGGGTTTGCCCAAGGGGTGTTAAATGGTGAAAAAGTAACAAAGTTTGCTTATTCTTAGCCCTAAATTTCATCTCTGGTGCTAAGGATGTCTGCCTTCCTTCTGGTTTAGAGAGGATACCTTTCTTTTACTTACTTCTTGTTTTCTGGGAAGACATGTGAAGGGAGAGACCTTCCTGCTCTTGCTGTTTTCTCAAACCCCTTCAGGGGCTTCCCCGAAGGTGGCGCTAGTGGTAAAGAACCCGCCTGCCAATGCAGGAGACTCAGGAGATCCAGGTTCGATCCCTGGGTCGGGAAGATGCCCTGGAGAAGGAAATAGCTACCCACTCTAGTATTCTTGCCTGTAGAATCCCATGGACAGAGGAGAATGGTGGGCTATGGTCCATGGGGTCACAAACAGTCAGATGTGACTGAGACAACTCAACATGCCTG
>SJYC01134269.1:0-12923 GCA_006408675.1 Madoqua kirkii | reverse complement strand
GTTCCCCTAAAGATATGTACAGGAATGTTCATAGTAGTGTTGTATTATCGGTAACAGTCCAGACTGGAAACAATACAATGGTAGCATGGATCAGGAAATTGTGGTATGTCTATAAAATGGGATATTATACAGCAGTGAGCAAAAGAAGCAAGAAACAGAAGAATAAATAATATTTTTAATTCAATAAATATAAGGCTCAGACAGAGGCAGAATGAGCTTCTGATGTTAGAAGAAAGGATAGAGGTTGCCTCTGGGTGGAGGGTTAGACTTCCTATAAGAGTAAGGAGGGCTTCTGGGAATCTATAATATCCTAGTTCTTGATTCAGGCTGTGGTTTCAAGAATTTACTTGATGAAAATTCGTCAATCATGTTTACAATTTCTTTGCCCTGAGAAGGGAACGGCTACCCACTCCAGTATTCTGGCCTGGAGAATTTCATGGACAGAGGAGGCTCACAGGCTACAGTCCATGTAGTCACAAAGATTAGGACATGACTGAGCAACTTTATATTACATTTCAATTAAAGGGCTATTTAAAGAAAAAAGAAAACAATAGAACTGGAGAGTTTAAACTGTCAACTAGGAACAATAAGCAGAAGGAAGAGATAAGAGGCAGGTTTGGGGACAAGTCCCAACAGGACTTGCCACACAGAGGAAGCATTACTGAATAGGATGTAAACAAACCTGATGGAGGGGACCAAGATCCTGTCCTGATCCTTGAGTTCCAGCACGTGCATATTGAACATTTTTTTAAATATTTATTTATTTGGCTGCACAGGGTCTTAGTTGTGGCTTATGGGACCTAGCTCCCAGACCAGGGATGGAACCCAGGCCCCCTGCATTGGGAGCACTGGACCACCAGAGGAGTCCCCACTTGGAACATTTTTGAACTCAGAAGCAAGGAGTACGGTTTCATTCCTCACAAGGACTGCTTATCAGTGTCTGCTAGGAGACTGCATTCAACAGGCTTCCGGCTCATGTTTCCGCCCCATTTTTCTTAAAACAAAATGTGCTTTCAGGATGTTTAGAAATTTCCTTGGCCTCTATACACTTGTCCCCCAGTTGGGACAACCCAAAATGTCTCCAGACGTTGCCCAGTGTTCCCTAGGAGTGGAAATCATCTCTGGTTGAGAACCAGTTCTACACACATGTATTGTAAACTCTAGGTCAAGTTTTCATTGACTGATTTCAAGATATTAAAAATACATGTGTATACACATATATACATTAAAAACTAAAAAGGCAGTTAGTCACAAACTGTCTAGCTTCCTGAGACTCCAAAATTCACCTGAGAAGGGACCCTCTAGGAAAATACTGAACAGGTTTTGCTCATTTCAAGTAGTCCCTGATTGACAGAGGCCAGTGGGAAAAAGAATGAAGTTTCTGGAATCCCTTAGGACTGAATTCAGATCAAGCCCTGCCAGTCTGTCACTTTGGACATGTGGCTTCTTTCCCTTTTTAAGACCAATTTTTAAAAATACTTATTCACTTGGTTGTGGTAGGTCTTAGGTGAGGCTCATGAGATCTTTTTAGTTGCAGTGTGTGGAATCTAGTTCCCTGACTGGGGATCGAACCTGGGCCCCTCACTTTGGGATCATGTGCTTTTGGCCACTGGACTGCCAGGGCTTATTTTCTGTGTGGCTTATTTCCTGTTTCCTCTATCAGTGCTCTTTCTTCTGCAGCCTTGTGGGAAAACTACACACACTTTACAATTCCTACAAGTATAAAAGAAGCATGGGATGGGGGAAGTATTGTCTCCTCCAGGGCCAAGTACCACTGTTTTTATTTAACTAACATTCATGAAGTATTTACTCTGCCAAGATTCCTTCGAAGGACTTTTCAAACATCAACTCATTTAATCTTCATGACAACTTTGTAACCTGGGTGCTATTGATATCCCCCATTTCACAGATGAGGAAACTGAGGCACAGAGAGGCGAAGTAACTCACCCGAGGTCACATAGCTAGTCAATGGGAGAGCTGGAGCCTGGGGCCAGAGTCCACGACCTTAACCACTTGATCATGCTTCTTGGTCCACTTTCTCATCTTTTGGTTCCTATAAGATGCTCCTTAAGTTCCTATAAGATGCTCCCCATATCTTTTCCCTGAAGAGACTAAGAAGAAGATGTGGAGCCAACATGCAATCTTTGAGACAAGCTACATTTTCTCATCTACAAATTAAAGAAGTTCGACTAGCGATCATGATTTTTCCTTGGCCTTGGCACTTACTCTTCTTGCTTCAGTTTTCTTGTCTGCAGTGAAAAGAATCTTAACAGCCTAATCCCCTGAGTGCTCTGGCCTGCTGTGAATAGTAAACAGAGACCAATGTGAAGGAAATGGCAACCCACTCCAGTGTTCTTGCCTGGAGAATCCCAGGGATGGGGGAAGCCTGGTGGGCTGCCGTCTATGGGGTCGCACAGAGTCGGACACGACTGAAGCAACTTAGCAGCAGCAGTAGCAACGTGAAGTAGGAGCCAAACATGAGAAGCATAGCCCTCTATATAAGCATCAGCTATGACTGAAGTGACTTAGCAGTAGCAGTAGCGTGGTCGTATCTGCAACATACCACATTCAGATTTTTTCCATCAACGTTCACTGGCACTTAGATGCTCTCTCATGTGTATGGTGATTTGCAGCTTTCAAAATGTCTTCACATATGTATTCTTACTTGAGTTTCCCAAACACTTAGCAATGACTAAAATCCAAGCTTTCTGACTTCTATCTAACCCATTGACCCCAGGTGATTTTCTGTATCAATAAGTCATGCATGGACACTGCTACTTGGCAGCATTTAGTTTAAAACAGACAGTGTCAGGTCATTAACACACAGGGAACACGGGGTTTGATAGACATAGTCTCATCACATTAACACGACAAAGAAGAAAGTCAGATTATACGCATTTTAAAGATGCTAAAACTGATGCTCAGAGAATTTAGTTTAATTGTCTGAGGACACAGAGCAGATGGAAAATAGATTTGAATCCAGTTTCATTTGTCTCCACTGGTTCCTAACCATGGTCGAGGCCCTAGCAAGTCAGAGTGTGGGCCAGATGCCAGTGGCATTGACACCACCCACGAGCTTGTTAAAAAGGCAAATCTTGGGTCTCTGGATCTACTGAATAAGGATCTGCTTTCTTTTTTTTTTTAATAAGTCAAAGCAACTAATTCTTTATTCTCAAGGCTGGTGAATCTAAAATCAATGAAGTGACTTAGCAGTAGCAGTAGCGTGGTCGTATCTGCAACATACCACATTCAGATTTTTTCCATCAACGTTCACTGGCATTAGATGCTCTCTCATGTGTATGGTGATTTGCAGCTTTCAAAATGTCTTCACATATGTATTCTTACTTGAGTTTCCCAAACACTTAGCAATGACTAAAATCCAAGCTTTCTGACTTCTATCTAACCCATTGACCCCAGGTGATTTTCTGTATCAATAAGTCATGCATGGACACTGCTACTTGGCAGCATTTAGTTTAAAACAGACAGTGTCAGGTCATTAACACACAGGGAACACGGGGTTTGATAGACATAGTCTCATCACATTAACACGACAAAGAAGAAAGTCAGATTATACGCATTTTAAAGATGCTAAAACTGATGCTCAGAGAATTTAGTTTAATTGTCTGAGGACACAGAGCAGATGGAAAATAGATTTGAATCCAGTTTCATTTGTCTCCACTGGTTCCTAACCATGGTCGAGGCCCTAGCAAGTCAGAGTGTGGGCCAGATGCCAGTGGCATTGACACCACCCACGAGCTTGTTAAAAAGGCAAATCTTGGGTCTCTGGATCTACTGAATAAGGATCTGCTTTCTTTTTTTTTTTAATAAGTCAAAGCAACTAATTCTTTATTCTCAAGGCTGGTGAATCTAAAATCATGCAACTTCTCTAAAACTATTTGTGTTTTTCCAAATGTGAATATTTTATGCTGAGTAAATGACTATTCATTTTAACTTTAATCAAGGCTAGTTACTGATGACAAACATATGTTTTGTACAATTCTTTTAAATCACCCTGAAAACTAGAATTTTTTATAATCTCTTTCCCCAAACATGACTCCTTGGTGAGTCCTGTGCACATCATAATTTAAGAATCACTGATCTCTATTGCCCCTCAGTGAAGGTCTATCGCTGATATTCAGAAGTGCAAAATCTGTAAATAAGCACATTTATGCACACATACACATCCATACACACATATATTGTAGGGTGTTTTTAAAATATACCTCTTCCCTGGTGGCTCAGACTGTAAAGAATCTGCCTCCAACGCAGGAGACCCAGGTTCTATTCCTGGGTTGGGAAAATCCCCTGGAGAAGGGTATGGCAACCCTGCAGTATTCTTGCCTAGAGAATTCTATGGACAGAGGAGCCTACAGGTGGGACAGGTTCAATGCATGATACAGGGTACTTGGAGCTGGTGCATTGGAATGACCCAGAGAGATGGGATGGGGGAAGGTGGGAGACGGTTCAGGATGGGGAACACATGTACACCCATGGCGGATTCATGTCAGTGTATGGCAAAACCACTACAATGTTGTAAAGTTAAAAAATTAATTAATTAATTAAACTGAGATAAACAAAAAAAAAAGAGAGAGAGGGAATTTAGGGATTTCAAAGCAAGTGGCATGAGTCCCTGTGTTAGACTGGGAATTGAATTAATAATAGATACTTAATACATACCAGGACAGATGTTTTCATATATAGCAATGGCAGCATTTGCCCATTCCAGGTTTGGGTTTTTTTTTTATTAATACTTCTTATTTAGGAAATTATTCACTTTTTTTTTTAAAGCAAGCACAGAAAATTTTATCCTTACCCTAAATGACTCAACACAACAAATATATGAAGCACTAGAAGAATATTTAAGATACAATTTTTGCCCTGGAGTAATTTTTAGCTTTGGGGTCTCTAGGGAAGTACTTAAGGACAGCTTTCCTTTTTGATATATTGGCTAAACTGATTTTGGTTACCTATACTGATAACCAAAACATTGTTTTTTTATTATAAAGCAGTTTTCTGTCAAGAACATAGTCTTACTGGTACATTGCTCTTTCTTTAATAGTATAGGCACACCCAGTAGCAGAAGCAGCTTTCTGTATATGTTAACTATACTGATTTTCCCAGTAAATAATTTTTAAAGTAATGGATAATTCTTTCGTGCGGCCAGGGGTATATCTGTAACATTCAGAGCTGAACCACACATTACCTATACAACTTACTCTTGTTTGTTAACTGTTTCTTACTTATTGTGTGCCAACTCTGATCAAACAGTGGGAGCATCTGATACCCTGTCTTGTGAAGATATGTCCAGCAGGAACATTCTAGGATTGATCAGCAGTGTCTGCTGCGAGTGTAAGAAAGAGAGCCTGAAGTACCCTTGTCGTGCACTCTGACCCTGTTTTCCGCTCCAAAAAGCAAATGCCTTTGCTGTTCCTCGTGCCTTCCACACTCTTTTTGCCCCCTAGGCGTGTCCTCGCATTATTTTCACTGTCTAGAATGTCCACTATCTTGCCTACACAAGAATCACACACTCTCCAGTCAGCCTTCCCAAGGTTCTCCAGAACAAATGATTAAAAAAAAAAAGAAAGAAAGAAAAGAAAAGAAACCTGTTCCCAAATCATATGTTTGGACTTCAGTTCAGGTCCCTGGGCCAGATGTTTATCTTACACCCACCATGGGATCAAAGAGATTCACAGAATAGACTTGCTTTTTTGCTTCTTTTTTTTTTTTTAACACTTTTATTTGTTATAATAGTTTCAGACGAACAGGGAAGGGACTTAGCCATACATATACATGTATCCATTCTCCCCCAAACTCCCCTCCATCCAGGTTGCCACGTAACACTGAGCAGAGTTCCCTGTGCTATATACAGTAGGACCTTACTTGTACCCATTTTAAATATCACAGTGTGTACACGTCCATCCCAACTCCCTAACTGTCCTTCCCCCACCCTTCCTCCTCCCCCAACCCCCACCCCCTGGGCAACCACACGTTCTGTGAATCTCTTTATAGAACAGACTTGTTTTGATTGAAGATAAATGCCACCACTTCCTCTGTGAATTATTATACCTGTCTTTCCAGGGCTATGCAAGTGTCTCTGCGATTTCAGGTCTTCTATTTCACTACTGGAGAGTCCTACCTGATGAGTTCTCTTCTTCGTTTCGCCTCCTTATTCAAAGTTCTGATATCTCCCGTCTGGCTTTGTACCTACACCCAATACCAAAACAAGGCCAGACTTGTTGGATAAAAAGATTTTGAGTGAATTATTCTTTTCTCTTCTTATACTCTTTTGATTTGGTTCTCAGAAAAATCAGTGGTTGGGAAAGCAGTCAAACAAATATGATGTAGATTTAAAAGCAGTCAGATTAGGCAGTAAAACAGCTGGTCCCCTTCACCACTCTACATTTTTTTTATCAGCCCCTCTCCCTTTGGTATTTATTGAATACATAGATTCCTCAATCCCTTTCTATACTTTTTAAGTTAAATCCAAATTTATAGGGATGTGTAATTTTAAAACCCCCTCAACTGGTTCTTATCCACAGTAAATTTTTTTAAAATAAAAGAAAACTTTGTCGATTATAAGCAAGTTTTCTATTGTATTTAAGTAAGTTATATCACAAATGTTAGCTAACAAGATGACAGTGACTTTCTAAGACAGAATATCTGTAAACAAACCAGTGGAAAATAACTTCTATGTAGAATATTTTAATTAATAAGACTCCTTTATAATGAGAAGGTCAGCTTCCCTGGTGGCTCAGACCGTAAAGCGGCTGCCTGCAATGTGGGAGACCCGGGTTTGATTCCTGGGTTGGGAAGATCCCCTGGAGAAGGAAATGGCAATCCACTCCAGCATTCTTGCCTGGAAAATCCCATGGACGGAGGAGCCTGGAGGGCTATAGTCCTTGGGGTCGCAAAGAATCGGACACAGCTGAGTGCCTTGACTTTACTATAATGAGAAATACAAAACCTTCTACATAGAAACTGAAAAGTTGCATCTTACCCTTCATGAATTTAAATTCAGTCAGTTAGACAAGGGAATATTATCCATTCTCAGGCCTTTTAACCATCAGCTGTCTGCTAATCAGTTCAGCAATACCCTATTGCATGTCTACTGTATCTCTCTGTAACCGAGCATGAGGGTGAAGGCGGTGCAGTCAGGACAGGGAAGCACAGCAGGACAGTCCTTGACTGGAGACTTCCTTAGCAACACAGGGGGGGAAGACCCAAGGGAGTAAGCGGGAAATGCGGGTGGAGGCTGCCCTCCAGCTAGTCAAGGGAAGTACTGAAAGTGACCCGAGACCACACCACAGAGCACGCCAGCTTCCCTGGTGATCGGGTGGCTAAAACTCCTCACTCCAAAGGCAGGGGTCCCAGGTTCGACCCCTGGTCAGGGAACTAGATCCCACATGCTGCAGCTAAAAATTCTGTATGCTGCAACGAAGATCAAAGACCCCGTGTGCCTCAACTAAACCCAGCACAGCCAAATAAATAAATAAATACTAAAAATAAAATTAAAAACTATAGAGCATGGCATAGTGAGATTCAGTACAAGAAAGGAGAAAGTTTTAGCATTAGTCGTTACTGAAATCAAAGACATTTTCTCTCTTGAGAGCGCTTACTGGGTAACAGCTCGTAAGACTTAACTTGATCACTGGATGAACTGTGAAAAGTATAGGGGGGACACCCTTTCCTAGTGGTTTTGCCACCGCTGGGTTTTTCTGTGGGACTTAAAGCCTCTTTTTTCGGAGAAACATTCACAAAGAGAAATTCATCTTTTTCCAAGTAAACTTTAGCCATCAGGATACCGCTAGTAATTAGTTGGCTAATGCTGACATTAGCCAGAAGCATCTGCTTCATAACACCAATTTTATGGAGAAGTAAACCTGATGGGCTGCCGTCTGTGGGCTTGCACAGAGTCGGACACAACTGAAGTGACTTAACAGTAACAGTAACAACAAACACCTTTATCTCACAGAGTTCTCCTACAGAGCAACTGAGAGAATGCCTGTGAACTTGCTTTGTAAAAACTTATTATAATGACCATTAAATAAAAATACTTCAAATGCAAAATAGTTGTCTTGAAAACAGCACACACACACAAAAATCATCTTGCTGATAAAAGAGGAATCGATGAATGGGGAAAACACACAGACACATACACAACCAGACAACCTGAGAATGGAATCCTCATCCCTTCTCCTTTATGCTGCTTTTCTATTTTTTATATTTTTAATTCTCAAATATCAGCAATAGTCAGGAAATGTTATGCTAAGTTAGTTGAATGTGACTGACTCCAACCGAAGGAGGTGCAGTGAAATGCTATCTGAATTGAATGTTATCTCCAACCAATACAGTTAGGTGTTAAATAGTGTTTTGGTTTTGTTTTCACAGGCAGTACCCTTTTGAACTCAGTCCTGAAAATGAACCCAATTGTTTCGCAGCCAGGATATGTCTCGGCATCTAGTGACTGGCAAACTGGCACCTTTGACTGCTTTGATGACATAGGGATCTGTAAGTAAACGTAGCTGTTGCCTTCTCCTGGGCTACAATCATGCAATCACTGCCCTAACAAAAATTGCTTGCTTATCCCCTCACTGAGATCCATGTGTTATTCTAGAGATCACCGGTCACAAGGTAGAACACCTGGGCAGACTTTACTACTGGATGTGTTTTGTTTGTCCTATACATAAAGACCCCTCTTGCTGTATTAACTTTAAACAGTAGAAACCACATACAAGTCAGATTTCAGGGACTTCCTCAGCAGTAGAACTCTTCGCTTCCAGTACAGGGGGCCCTGGTCAGGGAACTAAGATCCCGCATGCCACAGGACGTGGTGCCCTCCCCTCTCAGATCAGATTCCACATAAAAATGTAGTTTCTAATCTAGATTTCCAGCTTCTCTTAAAAATTTGGAAAATCTGGAAAGAGGAGTCCTCATTCTCAACTGGCAGAAGTCAGCTGCTGCCAAGCTGGCTTGTTGTTCAGTCGCAAAGTTGTGTCCGACTCTTTGGGACTCCATGGACTGCAGCACACCAGGCTTCCCTGTCCTTCACTATCTCCTGGAGTTTGCTCAGACTCATGTCCCTTGAGTTCGTGATGCTATGCAATCATCTCAGTCTCTGCAACCCCCTTCTTTTGCCTTCAATCTTTCCCAGCCTCAGGGTCTTTTCCAATGAGTCAGCTCTTCACATCAGGTGGCCAAAGTTCTGGAGCTTCGGCTTCAGCATCCGTCCTTCCAATGAACATTCAGGACTGATTTCCTTTAGGATTGAAAGGTTTGATCTTGCAGTCCAGGGGACTCTTAAGAGACTTCTAACCCCCTTAGTTAGCCCTATTCAAAGGGACCTTCACTCTACAGTTTGCCACATTCATGTCCATCATGCACTGTTGGCTAGTCTGTGTTTTTCTCAACCAGCTTTATCCATTCATTTTACCTGCCTGCCTTGAATTTATTATCCTTATCCAGATCGATCATCTGGCTTTATATTTCCCACCTCATCAGCACCCCATGTTCTTGATGTTTTTCTCCACTCTTCCCTTTACCTCCTCTTTTCCCTACAGGGCTGAGGCTGTTTTTCCAGTTTTCAGTATTCTTGTGACCCTTGTGGTCGGCCCATTTCAGGAAGCTTTCAGGTTTTTAGCTTTCCTAACCTTAAATTCTTTCACAGCACCAAACACACCTTGGTGTAAGACAGTTTCCTGTTTCAGAGTCTATTGCCCAAAGGGATGTAGGCATTCTCTGTGTGGCTAGTCTTTCCACTGTCTTGAGAAAGAGCCTCTTTTGCGTGTGTGTGCATAGATGGAAGTTCCAAGTTCTGTGGAGAGCCTTTTGCTGAAAACCATCAATCAAAAAATAAGAGTTTTCTTATCTCATCTAGGGTACAGCCATGCCAAAACTCCACCCTAGAGTTTTTCAAAATAAGCTTGAACTCAGCACGTTTGTGAACAGTTTCCTGTTTGTCACTATTTTCTTAGGTCCTTTTTTGTCTCACACAGACTCTTAAAAGTGAAATTTCAGTATGATTTTTAAGTTTTTATGTCAATTTCTCTTAACTTTTACTTGCTTCAGTCCTCACAACAATAATAAAACTTTCCTCTTTGCCAGAATGAGCATCTAGAATCTGTTTCCTACCATTTTTCTCATTTTTCCAATTATTTCTTTACTCAGTGCTTTCTTATCCTAAGCATCCTCCCACAGTTTCCAGAGGGTTGTTCAGACATTCCGAGGCCACAAACTTCCTATGCCAGTATGCTCCAAAAGTAAACAAAGATGAGGAAGAAAGATAATTTGGACATGCTCAGATCAACAAGGAACTTATTTATTTTTTTTTTTTGGATGACTATTTTGACTATTTTGATGATTTAATGAGTTAAGGTTGTCTGGGGAGAAGTTAGCAATTACTATTAAAGCAAAATTTTTTCTAAACTTTTTATTTTGTATTGGGGTACGGCCGATTAACAAATAATGTTGTGATAGTTTTCAGGTGAACAGCGAAGGGACTCAGCCATATGTATACATGTATCCATTCTCCCCCAGACTCCCCTCCCATCCTGGTAAGGCAGGCGTTTTTGCTGTTAAATCTGACCTGGCATATGATGAGAAAATTTCCCCAGTGTGTGTAGGATCTAGAAGCAAGACATAAAGAGCCAGGTGACCCCATTGTTTTCACCAAGTGTCCATTAAGGCCATTTCCTGAGTGTGTATTTTCTTGAAAGCGGTATGTGTGTGTGTTTGTGGGCTCAGCTGTGTTCGACTCTGCAACTCTATTGACTGTAGCCCACCAGGCTCCTCCGTCCATGGGACTCTCCAGCAAGAATACGGGGTGGGGTGCCATGACCTCCTCCAGGGGATCTTCCCAACCCAGGGATCGAACCCAGATCCCTTATGTCTCCTGTATTGGCAGGCGGGTTCTTTACCACTGAGCCACCCGGGAAGCCCGTGGAAGAGGTATGATTAAGTCAACCTCCTTACAATCTTGACTGATTTCTGTGATTTCACCCTGCACTCAGGTCTCTGTGGGGCTTTCTTTCCCCTGTGCCTTTCGTGTCAGATTGCCTCTGACATGAACGAATTCTGCCTGTGCGGATCAAGCGTCGCCATGAGGACAATGTATCGGACCCGCTACGGCATCCCGGTGAGTCACCCACATCCACCAGGAGGTAGTCACCCAGACAGCCCAGGCCTTCCTTCAGTCTGACCACATCACCATGATCACCCTCTTCACCATCATGACTTGACCCTAGCCTTTTCTCCATTGCCATCCTAAACATTTTTCCTTTAAACTTTAAACTTTTTATTTTGTATTGGGGTATAGGTGATAAACAATATTGGGAAATTTCAGGTGTACAGCGAATGGACTCAGTCATACATATAAAAGTATCCGTTCTCTCCCAAGCCCTGCTCCCATCCAGGCTGCCGCATAGCATTGAGCAGAGTTCCATGTGCTGCACAGTTAGCAGTATGCACATGAATTTCTCGAACTCCCTAACTATACCTTACCCCTGCATCTTAAACTTTTTAAGTGATTTACAGAGACTATCTATCTATCCCTTGGGATATATTCACAATAAAACTTTTTATTGATCCAATAGCTGTGTCTCTGAAAAAGCTGCTGGAGATGAGCAGGTCCGCACAGAGTCTCTCCTGGCTTTACTCAGAGTCAGAGAGTGGACGCTGCAGGATGAGTGGCTGTTGCTTAAAAAGCCTTAGGTGAAAAATGGGTGTATATAGATCCCCCCAGAGCTGGCACATTTTTGAGCCCGTTACCTCACTGATAACTCGTAAAACAGTGTTCATTCACTCAAAAGATATTATTGAGCACCTAGAACCTTGTTAAGTCATAGCTAGTGTTCACTCATTCAACGGGGATTTATTGAATATGTAGAACATACCAAGGACTATTACAGATGCTAAAGACACACCAGTAAACAAAGGAAATAAAAATTCCTGTCTTCATGGAGCTCACTTCAATTTTTTTGAGATTTTTATTTTAACATAATTTCAGACTTAAAGTCACAGAAAGGGTACAAAGACTTCCTTAACATTCTTCACACAGATTCCTCCAATATTTAAAAACATACCAGATTTGATTGGTTTTCTCTCTTTTTTGTCTCTATTTATCTATTCTAATTTTTTTCTGAATCATTTGAGAGTAAATTATATACTTGATACCCTATTATCTCTATTTCAGTGTGTATTTCCTAAAAACAATTCATTCTCTTATTTTATCACAATGTGATTATCAAAAGGAATTTAACATTGATACAGTACTATTAGCTAATCCATGGGTATTATTTAAACTTTACCAATTATCCCAATAACTTTCTTTAGATGAAAAAAAAAAAAAGAACAAATCAGTTGTCTGGACTAACTTTCGCCAGCCCCTGGCCTTTACTTGCTTTCTTGACTATCCAGGGCAACAAAAATGTGAAATTCTGCCCTCAGCTGAGCTGAGTAAGGGCCCCTGGGAGTTGACTAGAGATGTCTGTGGCACGCGTCTGTCCCTAAAACTGCCTCAAGGGAGTGGTGGCAAAGCTGCAGTGATGAGATGGAGATGCTGAGGAGTTAAGCCAGCTGTTTGCCCTCTCTTGAAGAAGATAGGGTAACATTGGTGTGTGTGCCGATATCACTTGAGGCACAGAGCGCCTGTGGACAGTACTAGAGGCTTCGGGTGGGGACTAATCTGAAGGGAGATCTAAGGATGGAAGCAGGCAGAGCCTGGCAAGTGATTCTGTCAATGGCAAGTTGCAATCATGCAGGGGCTGGGAGGGTTAAGATGAACCGGGCCACTGGAACGGAATGACAACTGTTTGTCTTCTATAATACGGAAGATTTTCTCAGTTTTTGTCTTTTTTTTTTTTTTTTAAATGAACACAGATCAGTTAGACTCCGTCTGGTTTGTCAAATGTTTCCTCATGATAGGACTT
>SJYC01134267.1:0-39147 GCA_006408675.1 Madoqua kirkii | reverse complement strand
AAAAAATGGTTTAAAATTATGTAGTAAGATTTGATTACATTCACACTGTATTTACATAGACTTGAAAATAGCAAAATAGCATAGTGTAAATCATACACAACAGGGGTTTTGAAAACCTGGATAAAACATCCAATTGTAAAATTTTAAATAGCAGATCTGGAGTTCGAGAGTCTCTTCTTAATATTAAGTTGTTATCTGCTGCAACTGCCCAATTTATGTATTCTGCATGTTGGAGAACCAGGTATGTAAGATTTTAATATTAATGTCAGCTCTGAGTTTCTGAAGAAAAAGGCAGCCACTCCAGATACACCAGATGCTTCTCTCTGTGTTTTAAACTTTCAGTGTAATGATATTCTGTACTAATGTAGCTTTTGTCAGATCAGAGTGTGAATATGAAGGGTTATGTTCCTGCTAAACTAATGATGCTTTTTTTATACGCCTCCCTGAGAAGTGATTATCAGAATTCTAACTTTTAAGAGACAAATATGGCATTAAAAAATATGCAAGGTATTAAAAGATAGGTTAAAATAACAAAGAAACTTATCAAATTGTATTGTAATAGTATTGTTCCTTACACCAACCAAAAAAGAAAAAAGGAAGAAAGAAAAGAAAAAAATGAAAAAAAAATCAGTATGGAGAAAACATAGATATATTATACATCTGTTGAAGGTTTCTCAGTTCAACTCCAGAGGTTATTAGTGTCTAAGAGAATTGCAACTTTTTGTACTTTAATAACAATTTCCATAATTCCTCCTAGATTGTAAACTCCAAAAGGTGGTGATCTTTCTTTTGGCCCATTATTCAAATGCAGGATGCTTTGGAATGCTTTATTGGTGAAGTGACCCAAACAGTGTCACAGGGGCACGAGGAAGGGTTAGACAAGGAAGGGAAGGAAGCCAACAAGTAGGACTGGTGATGTAATTCCTCTGGAAAACTCTGGAAAAGTGTGGGAAGCTGGGGCAGTTACTCTCCAGCTCTAATCTATCATTGGCTGAGGGCTGCTGTGGAGTCATTAATGCTGCTGCACTTGGCACTACTTGTTTGTCCCATGCAGAACTCAGGACAAAAAGAAGCCCTTAGAGAGGGTCTGGTGATCACAGCACAGGGCCTTCCATGCCCGCAGGACCAATGAGCACTGAGAGCTATCGGGGGAGACCAATTTTTTGTATGTTTCATAAAAAGAAAACTATATGAGGTTAGGAGGGGAAATTGCCTAGAAAGTTTAAGAAAACAAGAGTGAAAAATAATTTTAAAAATCACTTTCCAGTGCTTCTTACAGTTTTGCTTTAGGATAAGCATTTACATTTTTTTTCAAGAGAAGCATGTCTGCTCTTTAATAAAACTTACAGAGAGAAGGAGGGTAGAAAATATGGGCAAAGTACATGTGATGGGGAAAGAAAACGAATAAAATTGCAGTAGTGAAGGAAAGCAAAATGTGCTCACTGTCCCACAGTATTTTAGCACAAACAGCATGAGGCAAGAATCAAGGAGAAATATTTCATCCTTCTCTTTCACCAGGCAGAATTTGCACTGTAAAAACTGACACGTCTTTAGCTCCATCAGAGTTAATATTATAGAGTATTTACTATTAAATCATATTAAAACTACAGAATTTATTATACCCACCACTGCATTTACCTAGTTTTGAAAACAGCAAAATAGCACTGTATAAATCATACACAACAAGGGTTTAAAAAATCTGGATCGAATAGTCAGTTAAAAAAATTTAGCAGAGCTTGACTTTGAGAGTCTCTTACCTCTTAATATTAAGTTAGATGCTGCAACTGTCCATACACTCACAATGAAATAGTTTTATATATATATGTGTGTGTGTATACATATATGTTTATATATGTATATCAATATATATATACATGTATATAACATATACATATAATAGTTATATATATATGTATATATATATGTATTTTATTTTGGAAAGAAATGACTCATTCTATGGTATCCATTAGAAAATGCCTCAGAATTATGGAGTTTCTCAGGGTGATGTAGTCATTTATTTTACTTATTTTCCTCTGACTAGGATATAAACTCTGAAATCAGGAACTATATGTGTTTTTGCCATCTCCTAACACAGTGTCTAGGATGCAGGATTCACTGTATGTGATAGCTGGATTAATGCATTTAATTGGCTATATTAAATGAAGTCGTTTCATAATCCAGTGGCTCTTAAAGAGGGATAACAGGAGATGATTTGGCCTTTCTGCATTCTGCCACCCCTGGGACATTGGTCAATATCTAGAGAGATTTTTGATTGTCAGAAAGAAAGAGAGGGCTACAGAAATCTAGTGGGTAGATACCTGGAATGCTGCTAAACAGCTTACAATGTACAGGACAATCTCCACAATAAAGAGTTATTTATCTCAAATGTCAACAGTGACAAAGCTTTTTAACCCTGCTGTGATACCAAGAAGTGTCCAGTCATTCACACATTGTAATCACACTTTATAAAATGCCCTTTTGCTTTTCTTTTCTTTAGGTCCAACATTAATCCATCTCACACATAAAGTTTCTTGATTCATTCTAGAATTAATGTCTGTCCACTGTTTGTGCTGTTAGTTCAGTCATATTGGACTCTTTGTGATGCTTTGGACTGTAGCCCACCAGGTCCTCTGTCCATGGGATTCTCCAGTTAAGAATATTGGAGTGGGTTGCCATGCCCTCCTTCAGGGGATCATCCCATCCCAGGGATCAAACCCACATCTCACATCTCCTGCATCGGCAGGCAGGTTCTTTACCACTAGCGTTACCTGGGAAGCCTGTCCTTGTTTGGATTCCCCTAAAAGCCAACCCAGAGACAAGGCGTCCTACAGAAGTAATTTGGGAGTTGACCTCTGAGATATCAGTAGGAAGTGGGGAATTGAGGTAGGGAAAAAAAGGAAGCAGCTAATGGTGTAGCATTATTAGGCTATTGAGCACTGTGGGCAACTGGAACTAACTACTGCAAAACCTGGGAGATAGAATAGAGTACAGCTCAGAGTTATCCCAAATGTGGGGGTAGGGACTCTCGGGTATCTATTCACTGATTTAGTAGCAGTTACTCCGTCATGATATGTCAGGTTTATGACCAAATATGAGTTCACATAGGCAACTGCATGACTAAAATAGTTTACAGTGAGTTTTTACTACACTCTTCCTTTTCTCTTTGAAGACTCAGTACTCGTCAATCCTTAATCTTATTACTATCCTTGTGATATTTTAGAATTCTAGAAGAATGAAGCCTTTTGGTGTATCTAACCCAATCTTCTCTATGACTTGGACAAACTGATAACTTGCTTCTGTTTCAGCATTTATGTCCCACTACTGTCTAACTATTTGATTAATTAAATTGATAATGAATAAGAAATTGTCTGTTTTTCTTTGTGCTTTCACTTTTCACTATGGATTAATTAATGTCAGACTGCCCTTGCCATCTAGATCTATTGCTCCTAGAAATGCCTTGTCATTAATACTTGATTTATTCTTGGAGAAAGATATTAAACTCAAAAGAATTGGCCAAATTTTGTATAGTAAATGGTGACTGTTTGAAGGTCTCTGTATTTTGTGTACATTTGTAGTTTAAATATTAATGATTCTAACTATTTGATTAATTAAATTGATAATGAATAAGAAATTGTCTGTTTTTCTTTGTGCTTTCACTTTTCACTATGGATTAATTAATGTCAGACTGCCCTTGCCATCTAGATCTATTGCTCCTAGAAATGCCTTGTCATTAATACTTGATTTATTCTTGGAGAAAGATATTAAACTCAAAAGAATTGGCCAAATTTTGTATAGTAAATGGTGACTGTTTGAAGGTCTCTGTATTTTGTGTACATTTGTAGTTTAAATATTAATGAAAGCTTTCCATTAAATACTCATTCCAATAGGTGTAAGATATTAATTTATAAAGAAACATAAAATTAGTTTTATAGAAACTTCTAAAACTAGTATTAATCAACACCCTATGCAATATTCATCTCTGTCCACACATTATATTAAAGTGTGCTAAAATGTGTAAATTTAACCCTGATGCATACGGGTGGAGGGCTCTTTAATGTGATTTATGGGATCACTTAAAGATTTATTTCTCCTCCCCCGTCGTTTTTCTACTATCATCCAAAGATTTATATTATCCAATCAGGTAAAGACCACTTTCAACCCTATTTGAATAAGCTCTGATAAGTCGTAACTTTTCTAGAAAGGTATATCAGGTACAGCGGTGATATTCTTTGGTTTGACAAATCTTGAACAGGAAAAGCTTGGCTTTTGGCATTCTCAACAAGAATCCATTTTTGTGTTTTTATAGGTATTTTTTTTAAAGTCTCAAAACACAAAAATGAACTATCTACATCAACTTCTCAAAAACTGTTACCACTATAACCCCCGCCCCCCCCACACATACACACACAACTTTGTTACCAAAAAAGCTATTCTATTTAACTTTAATTTGAAGAAAGATTATTGATACAGATGATTGTATGACAGCTACAACAATTACTGCCATGCCACAAATAATGTGAATTTATCACATATTTCGGAGAAGGCAATGGCAACCCACTCCAGTACTCCTGCCTGGAAAACCCCATGGAGGGAAGAGCCTGGTGGGCTGCAGTCCCTGGGATCTCAAAGAGTGGAACACGACTGAGAGACTTCACTTTCACTTTTCACTTTCATGCATTGGAGAAGGAAATGGCAACTCACTCCAGTATTATTGCCTGGAGAATCCCAAGGATGGGGGAGCCTGATGGGCTGCCGTCTGTGGGGTCGCACAGAGTCAGACACGACTGAAGCAACTTAGCAGCAGCAGCAGCAGCATCACATATTTCATAATACACGCTCTGTAAGTTATATATTTTTTCTTCGAGTTCTGATTGGATCAGTAGCATTTTTGTGCAGATACATTTACCTCACATTTTATTCATTGCTTTTAGTTATATCACCTGTAGAGAGTTAACAAAGGGCAAGAACACTAAAGACATTTTAGATACTATTCTATAAATATTTGATAGAAGCTTGATCTAGGAGGAAAAGTTTGCTTCTATTAAACACATAGAAAATGCTATTTAAATCATTTTAGATCACGCCACTGAAACTATTCTTCAAGTAGTTTATGAAAATTATGTTTTAGAAGAGATTCTAACACTGTGAAAGACATTGGTTATACTTGTGGTTTACTGAAAGATAGTTCTTGAAGAAATGATACAATATTTACAGTGAATCTGGAGTGAATGTGTCCTAGTTCCATTTTGATACATGAATTTCATGTGGTATCTTTGACAAAGTGCTACAGCAATCACCCCGGTTTTTATTTAGCCTCTGAAAGGACAATCAGCCAAATTCTAATCTCAAATGTGTGAATTTATCACATATTTCATAAAATATGCTGCTTTGCAGTGTCAAAAATGGATTTAAGAATTTATGGCAATACACAGCATGTGAGAAGCACATCAGGTTGGATGAATTTATTTTCAGGGAATGAACCTGAGCTTAACCAATGCCTTCAAGAATGTAAGATTTTTATTTTTGTCTTCAGGTTCTAGTCAGCTCAGGAAACTTGCAGTTTATCTGTGGACAGAATAGACAGGCTAACCATTTTGTGTGGGAAGAAAGGAAGGCAGCAAAACTTGAAAGTCATAGATTATATGAGAGCTACTCAGTGCAAAAATGATTATGTTTTCTTTCAATTATCCCTGATTGAACTAGTCACTGATGATTTGCATTCTCCCACATAGATTTTCCTAAATTACAGTTATACTTCCTTTTCCATTGGCTTGATACCCTACCAAGTATGACCACTACTTCTTTAACATATGTGTTTATGATTTGATTCTTTCCCCTCACTTTCTCTGCCTCACAATGAGAAACGTTATAATACTGTTAGAAGGTGACAAAGAACTTTTAATATTTATGGCTTCCCTGGTGGCTCAGACAGTAAAGCGTCTGCCTGCAATGCCGGAGACCTGGGTTCGATTAACCTTCTAAGCGTGTCATCCATGAAAGTCAATTCAGAATGTTTCACCCTTTGAGGCATCTCTAATGAGTTTCAAAGCGCAGGTTAGCTGTATCATGAAGAGAAATATTTACTGCAGGAACTCATATTTTGTGTATCTTAACCTCTACATTTTGAATCCTGATCATCTATCCTATACACCATATTTCCAGCTATGTTTAGTCAATTGCAGCTGTTTGACAAGTTCTAGTGAAACATTCACTTGTCAATTTTTAGTTCTCTTTACTGGAGCTATGGCTCTTAAACATTATTTAATATGAACTAATAGTACCATTTCTGAATGTAGGCTACATTCTAATAAACTTTTAAGTATTCTGAAGGAGGTAGCTTTATTTTAAAACATGCAATTCAATTGAAACTGACATTATGAAGTTCAAAATATATATATTTAGTCTTCCTTCAGTTTGGAGATTTATAATCTGAATGATTTCTTTCTGCTGTTAGTAATAACTATGCCTAAAGATCAAGCCCTGTAGACAAGTCATATGCCAACCTTCACCACACATTGGTTCTTTTAAGTGGCCAATTTAAAACATGCACACTCAAGTGTACTATCTTCCTTCCCTCTTAGATGCTGTGTGATTATGTCTGAAAGAAAGTCTCAAGCATAGATATTTAATGTTTTCTATTATAACTACCTCCTTTCACTCTGTAGCTGTTTGCAACAGTATGATACCGTTTGCACCATATAGAAAAGCTTCTTTGCAAATCAAGATAGAGAATATGAGTGTGATTGATCAACATTACTTTCTAAGTGGCTATGAAGAAGATGAGGAATCTTAATATGCAATGGACAAAATTGTGTAATGACTTATTGCAACATTTTACAAAGGAGTCTTACACGCTTTAAGAATGTTTAGAGTTATAATGTAATAGTTTCTACATTTCCATGAGTAATGTTGCCTGTTTTACTGTATGCCTTATACCAGGCTTCTCTGGTGGTTCAGACAGTATAGAATCCGCCAGCAATGAGGGAGACGTGGGTTCAGTTCCTGGGTCAGGAAGATCCCCTGGAGAAGGGAATGGCTACCCATTCCAGTTTTCTTGCCTGGAGAATTCCATGGACAGAGGAGGCTAGTGAGGTACTGTTCACGAGGTCTCTTAAAGAGTCAGACATGACTGAACGACTAAGTACACACAGCACAAACATCTAATACTAAAGAAACAATGTTCGGCCAGACTGAAACCGCTCATGGAACTGTTGTTATGGTTATCATTTTTAGTTTTATTGTTGCACTCCTGCAAACATGTGTTGCATTATATTACTGTGTGCCTTATACCAGGCTTTCCTGATGGCTCAGATGGCAAAGAATCTGCCTAAAATGCAGGAGACTCGGGGTCAATCCCTGGGTTGGAAATCAGTTCAGTTCAGGTCAGTTGCTCAGTCACGTCTGACTCTTTGTGACCCCATGAATCACAGCATGCCAGGCCTCCCTGTTCATCACCAACTCCCAGAGTTCACTCAGATTCACGTCCATCGAGTCTGTGATGCCATCCAGCCTTCTTATCCTCTGTCGTCCCCTTCTCCTCCTGCCCCCAATCCCTCCCGGCATCAGAGTCTTTTCCAATGAGTCAACTCTTCACATGAGGTGGCCAAAGTACTGGAGTTTCAGCTTTAGCATCATTCCTTCCAAAGAACACCCAGAGCTGATCACCTCTAGAATGGACTGGTTGGATCTCCTTGCAGTCCAAGGGACTCTCAAGAGTCTTCTCCAACACCACAGTTTAAAAGAATCAGTTCTTCAGCCCTCAGCCTTCTCCACAGTCCAACTCTTACATTCATACATGAGTACTGTAAAAACCATAGCCTTGACTAGATGGACCTTTGTTGGCAAATGAATGTCTTTTCTTTTCCATATGCTATCTAGGTTGGTCATAATCGTTTTAAATTGAATTTACATCTCTGGTATTTAACACTATCTGAAGTAAATCTCTAAATATGAAACATAGTTGCTTAAAAGTTTACTATGTAATAATCCAATGTGAACAAATTAATCATCATCAATAGTAATTCGATGATTCAGTGATGGACACTTATTGAATATTTCAAAACTTAGTCTAGATAATGAATCTTTGGTAAAGTTACATGTTTAATATGATTGTTGCGTTGGTGAATCCTTTCTTTTCTAGTTCAATTCTTAATTTGGCTAATTAAAATTATTTAGCATAATATTTCACTAAACTATAATACTTTGCTGTGCTGTGCTGTACTTAGTCACTCACTTATGCCCAACCTTTTGTGACCCTACGGACTCACCAGGTTCCTTTGTCCATGGGGATTCTCCAGGCAAGAATACTGGAGTGAGTTGCCATGCTCTCCTCCAGGGTACTGTGCCAATTTCTTAGAATTCTACAAATATTTATTGGGCCCTTACTATATGCCTTATATCACTATAAGCACTAAGTGCCTATAAAAGGTATCAGTAAGATATCATTTCTGACATCAGAACCTCAAGATTTATGCAAATAGTCTCAAGTTTTGCTATGACAAGAATCACGTTGAAGGAATTATATGAAGAAAGAATAATGACACAAATATGTATTCTAATAAGTAAATTATCAAAATTGTTGTGACCCATTTTCTTAACATATATTCATCAAGTACTTAATAGGGATATATTAGTGAACTATACAGACAAAATCCCTCTTCTAGTGAGGCTACCATGCTGGTGGGGGGAGATGGAAAATGTCATAAGTACCGTATATAAGTAAATTCTGTATTAATGCGAAGCAATATTCTATTAACCATTTTCCCCCTTTGAAGGAAATAAACTTATGTCCTGGTATAAGAACACATTTGGGTCAATTAAAAACTTATTTAACTCAAATTATTCATGTTTAATTTCAAATATATTGGAAAAATATGAAATAAATTCTAGGTAACTTCACAAAAGTTCATATTTTATTGCTGCTAATATATATTTAGTGACTCTGGAAATAGAGTTGGAGAAGGCAATAGCACCCCACTCCAGTACTCCTGCCTGGGAAATCCCATGGACAGGGGAGCCTGGTAGGCTGCAGTCCATGGGGTCGTGAACAGTTGGACACGACTGAGCGACGTCATTTTCACTTTTCACTGTCATGCATTGGAGAAGGAAATGGCAACCCACTCCAGTGTTCTTGCCTAGAGAATCGCAGGGATGGGAAAGCCTGTGGGCTGCTGTTTCTGGGGCTGCAGAGTCGGACACAACTGAAGTGACTTAGCAACAGCAGCAGCAGCAGGAAATAGAGCGCCATTTAATCAACAGGATGTAACTTCATTGTCAGCACACTAGCAGTTGTGTGGTCACCTACTGAGCACACACCAATTTGGATTTTATTCATGATGGCACAATGGGAAAACAACTACCCCGTGGCCTTTAAGTTAACACACCACCTATGAACATATTAAAGAAAGAATGAAAGTCCTGGTTGTGTTCTGCAACCTCAGATTAATTCCTTGGGTAAGGTCAAAAAAGTACTGAATAAAAACTTACCACAAGTGTGGCAGCAGCTCTTGGGAAAACCTGGAGATAACAGGGGAGCACTCTTTTGAGAAATGCTGTATCACCAATGCTGTCGATGGCACAGGTGACAGTACCGTGGGAATAAAAGAGAACATGGACATAAGTGACGCCAAGTGAAAAAGGGATTCAGGACAATTGCAGTCTGAATGTGAAAACATTTTGAAAATACTCTACCCAAATTATTTGGTTTATATTTCCATATTTAGGTGTACACAAAGTGATGTTAAAGATGTTAGCAAAGTCTAAAATGCCTCTGCAATATTCTTAAATTGGCAGCTTTTTTCTCATTTTCAATGGAACATAAATTAATACTTTGTTTTATAATTAATGATGCTTTAAGTTTTAGCAAATGCAATATTGTATAAGTGATAGCTGGATTTTCACTTTTATTCAGGGAAATAATTATTCCCAAATGAGGGGAAAAAATCCTTATATTTGAAAACTATCATAGAAAAGATTATCTCTTTGGATGTTCACACATGAACATTCCATGATCAGCAGGTAGAAAAGACTGAGACCATCTGTTGCAGTTAAATGTGGAAGCTTTCATTCAAATGACTGAATAATTTCTATAAGCTCTTTGCAGGAAAATGAAAAGCCACTGCTTTAGTTCTTTTTGTCATTCAGAATAGTTCAGTCAGGTTTTTGAAAGCCATGATATCCTTTTTAAAAGATACATTGTTGCATGGTTTAGAATTTTTTCCTCACCACCACTCTGATTTTTAAAAAATGTATTCAAGTTGATTGATAACAGTGATGTAGTTTTCTTTGTAAATTCAATTATGTTTGCAAAGCTATTGCTCTGTTGTGCATACCTAGCAGGAAGACTTAAAATTTTCAATCACCACTATTATGACAATCGATTGTTTAATAGCTTGTTTGGAGATAATGGCATGGTGGTAAAGAACTGAGTGCATGACTCAATTTCTATTTGGTACATATCACGGATTTCAGGATTTCACTCTGTCTTCAATCTTTCAGGTTCCTGGTCATTTGTTTATTACATCACTTCTTCCTTTTGTCCCATGCCAAATCATACAGACACAGTGAGTAATATTGTTTATTAAAAAACAAACTTAGGTAACAGACAGTTTTTCGTCTATCTTTCGATGTGTTGTGGAAGGGAAGGATTCTTTCTGATCCTCCTCAAATAATGCCCAGTGAATACCATCTTTCAAGTTTTTGATCAATTCTGGTGAAATGGAAAGTATACCTTCTAATGCATGGTGTGTGCCTGCCCACTAATTTGCTTCAGTCATGTCCTAACTCCATGCGACCCTAGGGACTGTAACTCACCAGGCTCCTCTGTCTATGGGGATTCTTCAGGTAAGAATATTGGAGTAGGTTGCCATGCCCCAACCAGGGGATCTTCCTGACTAAGAGACTGAACCCATCCAATGGCTCCTGCATTGCAGGCAGCTTCTTTACCGCTGAGCCACCAGGGAAGTCCCCCTAATACATGATATGCTATTTAAAAATCAGATAAAATGTGGACTTTCCATTACTGTTTTTGATATAAGAATGTAGTACTTTTTTGCTTTGTTGAGCCAATGTCATTTTAAAAAATGAGTGATACTCGATTACTCACCTCTGTTACTGTGTTGATAATATCATTAATAAAATGAATGGTCTGTACAACATAAGTAATTTTTTTAAAAGACTCAGTTCAGTTCAGTTGCTCAGTCATGTCCGATTCTTTGTGATCCGATGAATTGAAGCACGCCAGGCCTCTCTGTCCATCACCAACTCCTGGAGTTCACTCAAACTCATGTCCATCGAGTCGGTGATGCCATCCAGCCATCTCATCCTCTGTCGTCCCCTTCTCCTCCTGCCCCCAATCCCCCCCAGCATCAGAGTCTTTTCCAATGAGTCAACTCTTCACATGAGGTGGCCAAAGTACTGGAGTTTCAGCTTTAACTTTATTACTTCCAAAGAAATCCCAGGGCTGATCTCCTTTAGAATGGATTGGTTGGATCTCCTTGTAGTCCAAGGGACTCTCAAGAGTCTTCTCCAACACCACAGTTCAAAAGCATCAATTCTTCGGCACTCAGCCTTCTTCACAGTCCAATTCTCACATCCAAACATGACCACTGAAAAAACCATAGCCTTGACTAGATGGACCTTAGTCAGCAAAGTAATGTCTCTGCTTTTGTATATGCTATCTAGATTGGTCATAACTTTTCTTCCAGGGAGTAAGTGTCTTTTAATTTCATGGCTACAATCACCATATGCAGTAATTTTGGAGCCCCCCAAAATAAAGTCTGACACTGTTTCCACTGCTTCCCCATTTATTTCCCATTAAGTGATGGGATTGGATGCCATGATCTTTGTTTTCTGAATGTTGAGCTTTAAGCCAACTTTTTCACTTACATCAAGAGGCTTTTTAGTTCCTCTTTACTTTCTGCCATAAGTTAAAACTAACTTTCCATTAAAAGTTCTTTCTGAAGTTATTGGTAGACATTTGTCATTTTAGGTTACACAATTTCTTTTTGTCATTGAGGATATTGGTGAAATTATAGAAAATCTAAATGATGCATTATGAGACCCATATCTCAGCAACAGGGTTTTACTGTGACATATTAGTTTTATGGTATGCCAAACTTACTAGGCACTGGAGAACAATGAAAGTTTGGATAAATGGGCATTTTCTCTTTAATTGACATAACTTTAAATTTCATCCACTCAGAGGCAATTTTTTCTTTAAAATAATGTACTTTGTTCTTTCTTAAGATGTAGAAAACACTTGACTTTATTTGGTCCCCAATCAAGGTAATCTTTAACACTGATTTTGTTTTATTTGTTTTTCAGTTGGTAAGTTGTGTCCAACTCTTTGTTACTCCATGGGCTCCAGATGCCAGACTTCCCTGTCCTTCACCATCTCCTGGAGTTTGCTCAAACTCATATCCATGGAGTCAGGGATGCCATCCAACCATCACATCCTCTGTCATCCCTTCTCTTCCTGCCCTCAGTCTTTCCCAGCATCAGGGTCTCTTCCAGTGATTCAGCTCTTAGCATCAGGTGGTCAAAGTATCAGAGCTTCAGCATCAGCATCAGTTCTTCTAGTGAATAGTCAGGGTTCATTTCCTTCAGAATTGACTGGTTTGATCTCCTTGCAGTCCAAAGGATTCTCAAAAATATTCTCTAGCACAAGTGTTCAAAAGTATTAATTCTTTGGTGCTGAGCCTACTTTATGATTAAACTCTCATATCCATGAGACTACTGGAAAAATCATAGCTTTGACTGTACAGCCCTTTATTGGCAAAGTGATGTCTTTGCTTGTGAGTATGCTTTCTAGATTTGTTATAGCTTTTTTTCCAAGAAGCAAGCATCTTCTAATTTCACGGCTGCAGCATTGTCTACAGTGATTTTGGAGCCCAAGAAAAGAAAATCTGTCACTGCTTCCACTTTTTCCTCTTCTATTGGCCATGAAGTGATGCTGACTAAGGTCCATCTAGTCAAGGCTATGGTTTTTCCAGTAGTCATGTATGGATGTGAGAATTGGACTGTGAAGAAGGCTGAGCACCAAAGAATTGATGCTTTTGAACTGTGGTGTTGGAGAAGACTCTTGAAAGTCCCTTGGACTGCAAAGAGATCCAACCAGTCCATTCTAGAGGAAATCAGCCCTGGGATTTCTTTGGAAGTAATGATGCTCAAGCACAAACTCCAGTACTTTGGCCACCTTGTGCGAAGAGTTGACTCATTGGAAAAGACCCTGATGCTGGGAGGGATTGGGGGCAGGAGGAGAAGGGGACGACAGAGGATGAGATGGCTGGATGGCATCACTGACTCGATGGACATGAGTCTGAGTGAACTCCGGGAGTTGGTGGTGGACAGGGAGGCCTGGCATGCTGTGATTCATGGGGTCGCAAAGAGTCGGACACGACTGAGCTACTGAACTGAACTGAATTGGTGGGACTGAATGCTATGATTTTAGTTATTTGAATGTTCAGTTTTAAGCCAGCTTGGTCATTCTCCTCTTTCACACTCATCAAAAGGCTCTTTAGCTCCTCTTCATTCTCTGCCATTAGAGTGCTATCTATCATCTGCATATCTGAGGTTATTTATATTTCTCCCAGCAATCCTAATTCCAGCTTGTGATCCATCTACCCCAGCAATTCATATGATGCACTCTACATATAAGCAAAACAAGCAGAATTACAATATATACCCTTGAAGTACTCCTTTCCCAGAGGCCTGAACTATCAGTTGTTCTATGTTCAGTTCTAACTACTGCTTCTTGACCCACATACAGGTTTCTCAGGAGACAGGTAAGGTGGTCTGGTACTCTCTCACTTTAAATATTTTTGGTGTGATCCACACAGTCAAAGGATTTAGTGTAGTCAATGAAGCACAAGTAGATGTTTTTCTGGAATTTCTTTGCTTTCTCCATGATTTAATGAATGTTGGCAATTTGATATTTGGTGCCTCTGCCTCTTTGAAATCCAGCTTATACATCTGGAATTTCTCAGTTTACAGACTGCCAAAACCTAGCTTGAAGGATTTTGAGCATTAACTTGGTAGCATGTGAAATGAGCACAATTGTATCATGAACATTTTTGGCATTGCCCTTCTTCAAGTTTGGAATGAAGACTCACTTTGTCCAGTTCTGTGGCCACTGTTGAGTTTTCCAAATTTGCTGACATATTGAGTGTAGCACTTTACAGCATCATCTTTTAGGATTTTAAATAGCTCACCTGGAATTCTATCACCTCCACTAGCTCTGTTCCAAGTAATGCTTCCTAAGGCCCACTTGACTTCATATTTCAGGATGTCTGGTTCTAAGTGACTGTCTACACTATCGTGGTTATCCAGGTCATTAAGAGCGTTTCTGGATAGTTTTTCTGTGTATTCCTACCACCTCTTATCTCTTTTTTTCCTCCTGTTAATTCTTTATTGTTTCTGTCCGTTATCATGTCCATCCTTGCATGAAATATTCCCTTGATATCTCCAATTTTCTTAAAGAAACCTCCAGTCTTTCCCATTCTATTGTTTTCCTTTATTGTTTTGCATTGTTAATTGAAGTTTTCTTATTTTTCTTGGTATTCTCTGGAACTCATCATTCATTTGGTGTATCTTTCCCTTTCTCCCTTGTCCTTTGCTTCTTTTCTTTCCTCAGCTATTTGTAAAGCCTTCTCAGGTATCCTATTTGCCTTCCTAAATTTCTTTTACTTTGAGTTGGTTTTAGTCAGTGCCTACTGTGACCTTCATCCACAGTTCTATATATACTATGTGTCTAAAGAGACAAAGACATTATGTATTTGATATGTCTACCAGATCTATTCCTTTGAATCTATTTGTCACCTCCACTGTATAATCATAAGGTATTTGATTTAGGTCATTCCTGAATGGCCCAGTGGTTTTCTCTACTTTAGTTTAAGCCTGAATTTTGTAATAAGGAGTTCATGTTTTGAGCTACAGTCAGCTCCAGGTCTTGTTTTTGCTGACCGTATCAAGTTTCTCCATCTTGGGCTGTGAAGAACAAAATCTGATTTTGGTATTGACCATCTGATAATGTCCATGTGTAGAGTTGTCTCTTGCATTGGTGGAAAAGGGTGTTTGCTATTACCAGTGTGTTCTTGGCAAAACTCTTAGCTTTTGCTCTGCTTCATTTTGTACTCCAAGGTCAGACTTGCCTTTTCCTCTGCTACCTCTTGTCTCCCACCTTTTGCATTATAATCCCCTATGATGAAAATGACTGTTTTTGGTGTTCTATAAAGTCATGTAGGTCTTCAGAGAAGTGATTAACTGCAGCTTCTCTGGCATCAGTGGTTGGGTCATAGAACTTGGATTACTGTAATGTTGAAAGGTTTGCTTTGAAAACAAACTGACATCACTGTGTTGTTTATGAGGTTGCACCCAAGAACTGCATTTCAGACTCTTGTGTCTACTTTAAGGGCTATTTCATTTTTTTCTAAGGGATTCTTGCCCATAAGTAGTACATATAATCATCATGTGAACTGAATTTGCCCACCTCTCTCCATTTTAGTTCACTGCTTCATTAGATGTTGATGTTCAGTTTTTCCATCTCCTGCTTGACCCATCCAATTTACCTTGATTCATGGCCTTAACATTCCAGGTTCCTATGAAATATTGTTCTTTGCAGCATTGTACTTTACTTTCACTACCAGACACATCTACAACTGAGCATCATCTCCCCTTTGGCCCAGCTACTAAATTCTTTCTGGAGCTATTAGTAATTGCCCTCTGCTCTTTCCCAGTAACATATTGGACATCTCCTGATCTTGTGGACTCATCTTCGGGTGTCATATCTTTTTGCCTTTTCCTACTGTCCATGAAGTTCTCCAGGCAATTATGCTGGAGTGAGTTATTTCCTTCCCCAGTGGATCACATTTTGTCAGAACTCTTCAGTAAAACCTGCCCATCTTGGGTGGGCCTGTACAGCTTGGCTCATAGCTCCATTGAGTTATTCAACTCTTCACCATGACAAGGTTGTGATGCATGAAGGGGAATAGCAAATCCATGAAGGGGAATTACAAAATAAATGAATTTTTGTGGGGGCACTTTTAAGGAGCCTTAATTAGCATATGAAAATACCTCTGAACAGTGTGTTGTTCTACTTATGACCATTGCTTTCACACACTTTATATTCAAGTAATTTTTACCAGCCTCTTTACATTTCCACTGGCCATAACTGCCAGCTGTTTACATCCTCTGTTTTCTTCCTATTTTGGTCTATTTTCTTCCTTTTCCCTATCTTCTTTTCTTTTATCTTGTCACAATTTTTTTTCAGACTTTTTGGCTTTCATACATTCAGATATGGCTCAAAATTATCACTAGACAACAAAAGCAAATTCTTGGTTGGATTAAGATCCCTTCTTTAGTTCTTCTTGGCTAGATTTACTGGTAGAGTTTTCTATTCCTTCTCTTGTCAGAACTGTTTCAGTACATTGGCCATGCCCACTGTCTAAGTGCTGGATAATACATTGCATTCTTATGATAAAAATGAGAGCTTTTGGATATCAATTTTATTAGCATACTAAAATGTGAATTCTCTATGCCAATTTTATATACATGGCATTTGGATGCATAACAATATTTTATGAAGGACACTACATATTGTTGCCAGAGTTTGTGTCTGATCTAATGTCTGTGACTGCTGTGCCAACAATATGGCTAATGAGTAGATGAAAAAAAAATCAAATCTGATACTCATCTGAAAAGAAAGTGTCTAGTCACCATCAATAATTATTTACATTATTTCATGACAAGAAGTTGGCATTGAAAGCATTTTAAAGAAATTTTGAAGTGTCTCTCCTGTGTAATGATATACCTCTGTACCATCAATCTATCTGAATGAAGTCACCAAAATAATTTTTAAAAACCCATAATGTAAGAGTTTTTGTCCTTAGTGTCTAATACAACAAGGATCCAAATTTCAAAATGAAGTATATTCTGGACAAATAATGTAGCCAGGCCCATACATCTTATATTTAGGTCTTATCTATTATACAGTTGCTAATATGAGCCTTTGTTCCTAGTTACATATATTTCTAAGTTAAAACATATAATTTGTGCACATTCCTCCCAATTTCTACATGGGAAGATATATTAAAAATTTTTGTGACTCAAGTCTGTGTCTCTTTGTCTATGGTTTCACAACTCCTACTCAATTCTAAAGCACTCATATTTTTTAAGCAAGAGACAGTGTTATGGGATATATCAGTTCAGTTGAGTTCAGCCACTCAGTTGTGTCTAATTCTTTGTGCACTGCAGCACGCCAGGCTTCCCTGTCTATCTTCCCTGTCAAACTCCGAATTCTCGGAGTTTACTCAAACTCACGTCCATTGAGTTTGTGATGCCATCCATCTTCTCATCCTCTGTCATCCCCTTCTACTCCCACCTCCAACTTTCCCAGCATCAGAGTCTTTTCCAATGAGTCAGTCCTCGACATCAGGTGGCCAAAGTATTGGAGTTTCAGCTTCAACATGAGTTCTTCCAATGAATATTCAGGATGGATTTTCTTTACGACTGCCTGGTTGGATCTCCTTGCAGTCCAAGGGACTCTCAAGAGTCTTCTCCAACGTCACAGTTCAAAAGCGTCCATTCTTCAGTGCTCAGCTTTCTTTATAGTCCGACTGTCACATTCATACATGACCATTGGAAAACCATAGCTTTGACTAGATGGACCTTTGTTGGCAAAGTAATGTCTCTAATTTTAATATGCTGTCTATGTTGATCACAGCTTTTCTTCCAAGGAGCAAGTGTCTTTTAATTTCATGGCTACAGTCATCATCTGCAGTGATTTTGGAGCCCAAGAAAAATAAAGTCTCTGTTTCTGTTGTTTCCCCATCTACTTGCCATGAAATGATGGGACCAGATGCCATGATCTTCATTTTCTGAATGTTGAGTTTTAAGCCAACTTTTTCACTCTCCTCTTTCACTTTCATCAAGAGGCTCTTTAGTTCTTTTTCACTTCCTGCTGAAACAGTGGTGTGGTCTGTGTATCTGAGATTATTTGTATTTCTCCTGGCAATCTTGATTCCAGTTTATGGGATATATGAGTTCTTTCAAATGACAGTATAACGTGAAGGCAAGAGGCTGACTATGAAGTTACACTAACCTAGGTCAAGCCTCAGTGCCATTATCTTTAATTTTGGGATATCGGGCAAGCCAAACTTTTAATTCCTGGATTTCACTTTCTTCATCTGTAAAATGAGAGCGGTTGGAGAATACTATGAGTGCATTTGTTATACAGCTTTGGAGAGAATTAAATGACAAAGCACATTTAAAGCACTTAAATTACCTGACCTATAGGAGACACTTGACAAATGTTACATCTTATACATATATTTTCTGAGTAGCTATTTTCCATTTAGACATGAAATATGTAAGATTTAAAAAGAATTTGCAGGTATATTTATTGAAGAAGCCATGATTACATATTAAGAGTCACAAGTAAAAGGATGGTGTGATCTTTCCTTATATATATACATATATTTTAATGAACAATTCATCTTTCACACTATGCAATTTAACTTAGAAAAACCTTTAACATGTAGCCAGAGGAATAAGGTTTTGTTTCTCTGAATATTGTCAATATGATGGAGAGAAAACAGGGAATGATAGAAAGTGGATTTGGGTTTTTAATACTTAGAAACTCACTGTCTAAAATGAATTTATATAAACTGAAGTTGATCTTTTAGAACTTGTGACACATAAAATGTAACTCAGCTGGATGCAGGGTAACCTCCCTTGCCTCTGATTGCTATATACACCACCGACTCTAATTTTAACATAATATTTAAAAATCTGATACCAGCCCTGATGTGTGGTGTCTAATATCAAAGATAATATTGAGGACATTTTGAGAGCTAAAATGTAATAAGAAAATGATTATAATGTCTGTTGGTATTTTTATACACAAAAATAAAAAGGAGTATAGGTTTAATGCTTGGTTTCCAGAAATGATTGTTTTAAATTATTAATAATTCAGTTGTCAAATCTAGAGTACAGAAGAAAATTTTTTTCACGTGTTTCAAAATTTCTCTATCCTTTACATGTGAATTGAAGTATTTTGTGAGTTTGATTTGAATGGTATTTAATAATTCATTTTGTAGAAATGCATTCTTCTACTATAACAAGATAATGACCCACTTAATCAATGTTATACTAAAACATGTACTTTGATCCATGTTTCAATTAATCAGTTATCCAAAATTTTATTTACAAGTTAATGCTGAAAAGGATATTAAATATTTTTTACGTGTTTACAGTTCAAGTGGGAGGACAATAGTTATGTATATGTCAAAAGTAGACAAATCATTAAATGTACCTCAGAGTACACAGGATATTTTTCAAAAGCTCTAAAATAACAGTTAAATCTATGGTGCTGTCAGCATTTCCTATAAGTCATGCCACTTCACAAAGCAGCAAAGCATCATCAGAAGAGCTACAGAAATTGGCTTAACACTTGAAGTTTTTTCATTCCACCATCCAGACCAGGTCATGTCAGTGCTACTCATGATTATCATCACCCCTGGCTAGAGGTTGCTCAACAATGACTATGTTAATATTCAGTTTTGGAAGATCTTTTGGGATAATACAATATTTTCATATTCTATACAGTTTCTGCATAAATTTATAGTATTGCCAAGGGGAATGTGAAAGCAGTGCATAGCATAGTGGCTCCGATAAAATGAATGGAGACCTAGCAGTCATTAGCAGATCATTTTCTATTGTAAAATGCTGAAGACATGCACATATTCATATGTGGTTGTTCAAGTTGCATATTGCACAACTCGAATGCCTATCATTTGCCTACTTAATCAAGAAAATAAAAATTTTTTTCACTACACATATATGACTGATATTAGAGAGGAATCTCCAGAGCAAAGTGCAGATTTAGTACAAAGAAAACAGGTAGGCTTTTCAAAGCAGGAATTACTATGTCAGTGAAAGTGATGGTGATGTTGAATGTGAACTATCAGTTCAGTTCAGTTCAGTTTAGTCGCTCAGTCGTGTCCAACTCTTTGTGACCCCATGAATAACAGCACGCCAGGCCTCCCTGTCCATCACCAACTCCCAGAGTTCACTCAAACTCATGTCCATCGAGTCGGTGATGTCATCCAGCCATCTCATCCTCTGTCGTCCCCTTCTCCTGCAGCCCCCAATTCCTCCCAGCATCAGGGTCTTTTCCAATGAGTCAACTCTTCGCATGAGGTGGCCAAAGTACTGGAGTTTCAGCTTTAGCATCAGTCCTTCCAATGAACACCCAGGGTTGATCTCCTTTAGAATGGACTGGTTGGATCTACTTGCAGCCCAAGAGACTCTAAAGAGTTTTCTCCAGCACCACAGTTCAAAAGCATCAATTCTTCGGCACTCAGCTGTCTTCACAGTCCAAATCTTACATCCACCCATGACTACTGGAAAAACCATAGTCTTGACTAGATGGACCTTAGTCGGCAAAGTAATGTCTCTGCTTTTGAATATGCTAATTAGGTTGGTCATAACTTTCCTTCCAAGGAGTAAGCATCTTTTAATTTTATGGCTGCAATCATCATCTGCAGTGATTTTAGAGACTCCCAAAATGAAGTCTGACACTGTTTCCACTGTTTCCTCATCTATTTCCCATGAAGTGATGGGACCAGATGCCATGATCTTCATTTTCTGAATGTTGAACTTTAAGCCAACATTTTAACTCTCCTCTTTTACTTTCATCAAGAGGCTTTTTAGCTCCTCTTCATTTTCTGCCATAAGGATGGTGTCATCTGTGTATCTGAGGTTATTGATATTTCTCCTGGAAATCTTGATTCCAGCTTGTGCTTCTTCCAGCCGAGCGTTTCTCCTGATGCACTTTGCATATAAGTTAAATAAACAGGGTGACAATATACAACCTTGACGTACTCCTTTCCCTATTTGGAACCAGTCTGTTGTTCCATGTCCAGTTCTACCTGTTGCTTCTTGATCTGCATATAGGTTTCTCAAGAGGCAGGTAAGGTGGTCTGGTATTCCCATCTCTTTCAGAATTTCCAGACTTTGTTGTGGTCCACACAGTCAAAGGCTTTGGCATAGTCAATAAAGCAGAAATAGATGTATTTCAGGAACTCTCTTGCTTTTTTGATGATCCAGCAGATGTTGGCAATTTGATCTCTGGTTCGTCTGCCTTTTCTAAAACCAGCTTAAATATCTGGATCTATCAGTTGCTTACATATCCTATAGGCAGGATTCTGATTATTCTTTGAAGGAGTTAGAAAATATTTTATTTTCAGTTTCTGTAATTTGCCTAGGTTCTATTTCAGTTGCTTTTGAGAACTGAATTGCTGAAGTTTATGTTTTTGTGTGTTTGGATTGTTGGAAGATCTTTAGTGAAGTTGCAAGCAAATCTGTCTACACAATATGTAATAATTCAATATTAGTTTAACTAATATCTCTCTTATGTAGTCTCTATTTATCAACCACCCTCAGGATTAAGAATATTTCTAATAACTGAAACCAAAAAAGCTTATTTTATTTGTATTTCTGGATAAATGCATATAAGTGTAAAGTTTTGGGATGCAATATTATAGTGTGAAGAACTGTGAACAGAGTGCTCATATGTACTAACATATGCTGTGTGGAGATTCAGCTGCCATCGTTCTCCTTTGCCACAATTCTGCATAGCAGGAGGGACACGCAGATGGACTACTGTTTGGAAAGGTAAAGCAGAAGAAAAGTCTTTTCTGAATTATAAAGTCTTACCTCTTATCAGTTGAGATCATTTATCTTGATTAAAATGGAGACCAGAGATACCTAATGTTTTACGGACATTGCAAACTCAGGTCCCTGATCTGTACTGATGAAAAACAGTGGTGGAATAGGGCTGTGTTTTCCCAAAACTCATTCCCCGGTGGCTCAGTGGTAAAGAATCTGCCTACAAAGCAGAAGATGCAGGTTTCATGCCTGGGTCAGAAAGATTGTCTGGAGGAGGGCATGGCAAATGACTCCAATATTCTTGCTTAGAGAATCTTGTGGACAGAGAAGCCTGGCAGGCTATAGTCCATGGGATTGGAGAGTCGGACAGTACTGAAGTAACTGAACACAGCACATAATGAGAGCATGTTAGTGTATGTATATTATATTTCAATAAAAGTGATTTTGAAATACTAGCTACTTATATCCAAAAGTAATATTTCTGTATCCAAAATAGAAAAATGTTTTGTGTTCTGAAGAAAAGTGGTACATCTGTATATATGAAAACAAAGGAAGAAGTCATGTTGAGAATTGAGAATTAATTCTTGAATAACTGAATTTAACTAAAAATAAAATATGACACCATCATTGAAAAATGTTTCCAGGTCATTAAATCTCTATGAGTATGTTTGATTGTGTGTGAATATATGTGAATGAAGAAATAATTATCCTATAGCTAATCTAAAAATGTATAATTTGTTTGCTATGAACACTGAACATTTTCTCCTCTTAAAAAAATGTAATATTGGTACAAATGAGTACATTCCCATTCTCTTTGAAATATTTGAGCTATATGACATGCTCCATTTTTATCCTTGCTTCCTAGTGCTCATTGCTCAACTGAGACTTCACAGCTTTGCACTTGTACTTTGCTGTGTGTTATTTCAGATTTTATTTATTCATTCATTGAATATTTGGGGTACAAATGAGTGGATTTACAAAGTAGATACACACATTAATTCTACAACTTTATCTTCACTACAGTATTTAAAAATATTTCAAACGTTACTAAGTAGGACTCTGTGTGTGTGTGTGTGTGTGTCTGTGTGTGTGTGTGAAGTTGCTTAGTCATGTCCAACTCTTTGTGACCCCAAGGACTGTGGCTCTCCAGGCTCCTCTGTCCACAGAATTTTCCTGGCAAGAATACTGGTGTGGGCTGCTATGTCCAGATACAAATTCAGTTGACCAATTTTAAAGCATAGGCTTCCTCCAAAGTTTATGTTTAAATTGCAAATGGATTTTACAGTAGTTAGAAACCCACTTCAGGATTCTTTCCTGGAGAATCCCATGGACAGAGGAGCCTGATGGGCTACAGTCTATGGGGTTGCAGAAAATTGTAAACAACTGAGTGACTATTTACTGTAGTTAACAATTTAAACTTGTTGATTTCAAGTGGCTATTAGAGCAAATATTTTAAACATTTTAAACATATGTAAATTACAAAGCATATACCTTAAATTTACTCTTGACAAATGCAAACATGTGTAATCCACGACTCTATCTAGACATAAAATTTTCTCAACTTCCCGGAAATTTCTTTCACGTCCTTACTCAAGCAGTATCTGTGGAATTTGTTCTTAAGTCTTTTACCATAAATTAGTTTTGTTTCTTATAGGACTTCACATACATAGAATCAAACCTTTTGCATGCTGTCTCTAGTCTCTTTGGTCTACCAACATATTTTTGAGCTTCTACACATATAAGTTACCTATTCCGTTTTAGTGTTGACTAATATTTGATTGTAGGAATATACAATCATTTGTTTATCCATTTTCCTTTGATGCGTATGAATAAGTGCTCAAGACCATTTTTATACAAGTCATTTTGGTGCCTAAATGCCTTATTTCTTTGGAGGTGAATGCTTAGAAATGGAATTGCTATGTCTCAGTGTCTGGTTAAATTCTGAGAATCCACTAGACTTATTTCTAGAGTAGTTATATCATTTTATACTCCTACAAGCAGTGCATGCCAATTCTGGTTAATAGCTTATATTTTAAAGCTATTAACTTCAAAGGAATTTTGGTACTCAGTATTTTAAAAGAACCATGAGTCTAAATGGACAATTTGGTCACTGCCATCAGGGATCTACTTTTAGCTCTAAGAGGTCATTTTGTAGGGCAAAAGTTAAATGTCACAAACCGAACAGTTTAAATTTCTGCTAATTGTCAGATGTATTAAGAAAAGTCCTTGACTTTTCAGCTGTTGTGGGGCAATATCAAAACTACCATATTGCTTCAGTATATGACATATTTTGAAATATTATATAAATTAGTACTTGCTTAAAACAGAACCTAATATCCAGGGTTTTCCTTTTTAAAAGCTGATACAAGCCACTATCTCCCACTGACTTAATTGTAAAGTGCATTGTGCAGCACAGAAATAAACACATATCCTCAGAAATAAACACATATCCTCAGTTTTGTCTCAAATCATTTTCTCACCAACACTGACATTTCTTTACAACTTTGAAGTCTTCCAGTGGGGATTTGGGGGTTGTATAAACATCAGCTTCTAACTCTACCCCTTACCCTCTTTAGGATTTGGGCAGGTTAGTTAAGAGAGAAAGGGATGAGTGGGGGGTGTAAAAACTACATAAAGTGATGCAGATGAAGCACTTAAAGGATGGCTGGAACTTGTAGCTAATGGATATTGTAGTAGGAGGATCTCTTTCCTTCATCCCGTGCCATAGATAAAGTGGGGTACTGATTGCTTCCTAAAGGTAGCCTGTGGTCTCTCTGCAGTGCCTTTATCCATACTGTTCCTACCATCAGGGCAGGGCTCTCTTCCTTTTTCCATAATTCTAGACCCTCATCAGGTCAGGTCAGGTCAGGTCAGTCACTCAGTTGACCTCTTTGCAACCCCATGAATTGCAACACACCAGGATTTGGGCAGGTTAGTTGTCCAAACTAACCTGTCCATCGCCAACTCCCGGAGTTCACTCAGACTCACGTCCATCGAGTCTGTGATGCCATCCAGCCATCTTATCCTCTGTCATCCCCTTCTCCTCCTGCCCCCAGTCCCTCCCAGCATCAGAGTCTTTTCCAATGAGTCAACTCTTCGCATGAGGTGGCCAAAGTACTGGAGTTTCAGCTTTAGCATCATTCCTTCCAAAGAACACCCAGGACTGATCTCCTTTAGAATGGACTGGTTGGATCTCCTTGCAGTCCAAGGGACCCTCAAGAGTCTTCTCTAACACCACAGTTCAAAAGCATAAATTCTTCGGTGCTCAGCTTTCTTGGCAGTCCAACTCTCACATCCATAAATGACTACTGGAAAAACCATAGTCTTGGCTAGATGAATCTTTGTTGGTAAAGTAATATCTCTGCTTTTGAATATGCTATCTAGGTTGCTAGTTCTCAATTCAAAGGCCATTACTTTATCTGAATCTCTCCAAACTTCCTACCTGGAAACAACAAACTTTCAAATGAAGTCTAACTGTCTTGCCTATACCACCCTAAATATGCTCAGTCTCTTCTCAGTATCTAAACAGTGTCGGGCCTGGTTAGTGCTTGGATGGGGGAGAAAGTAAAGACCTAAAAGGATGAGAGGATGACTCATCTGCGAAAGGTCCAGGCAGAGGAATGAGCTAGAGCCAAGGTCCAGAAGTAGAGCTTACCTGGAAGGTCCGAGACATAGCAAGCAGCCAGAGAGACGGAAAGACTGGAGGTGGGGTGGGAGATGGGAGTGGTAATAGAAGAAGATGATATCACAGCAAGACCTTGCAGACCATTTTAAGAAATCTAGCTTACATTTTCGGAGAAGGCAATGACACTTTCTCAGTATCTAAACAGTGTCGGGCCTGGTTAGTGCTTGGATGGGGGAGAAAGTAAAGACCTAAAAGGATGAGAGGATGACTCATCTGCGAAAGGTCCAGGCAGAGGAATGAGCTAGAGCCAAGGTCCAGAAGTAGAGCTTACCTGGAAGGTCCGAGACATAGCAAGCAGCCAGAGAGACGGAAAGACTGGAGGTGGGGTGGGAGATGGGAGTGGTAATAGAAGAAGATGATATCACAGCAAGACCTTGCAGACCATTTTAAGAAATCTAGCTTACATTTTCGGAGAAGGCAATGACACTCCACTCTAGTACTTTTGCCTGGAAAATCCCATGGACAGAGGAGCCTGGTAGGCTGCAGTCCATGGGGTTGCTAGGAGTCAGACACGACTGAGCAACTTCACTTTCCCTTTTCACTTTCATGCACTGGAGAAGGAAATGGCAACCCACTCCAGTGTTCTTGCCTGGAGAATCCCAGGGATGGGGGAGCCTGGTGGGCTGCCATCTCCAGGGTTGCACAGAGTCGGACATGACTGACGCGACTTAGCAGTAGCAGCTTTCATTTTAAGTGATCTGGAAAGCGTTTAAAATGCTTTTAAACACAGAAGTGACCTGAAAACTTAGCCTCTCACTCACTGTAACCAATAACAATTCATCTCCCTAAGCCTTGGCTCTCTGATAAAATGGTAACAATGATACCTCCCCTAAGGTGGTGCAGTAACAGTCACAGCGGCTAATGCAGGGACAGGGCTTAGCACAGCATCTGGCAGGTAATAAGTGCTCAGTGAGTAACTATCACAGTTTTTGTTCTTGGCTCCGCTGGCTTTGGGCAGCTTGCATTCCTCCCGTGGGCTTGCTCAGCTGCCTTTCTCAGCACCCTCTGCGCTCTCATTTACATCCTTCAAAAGGCAGCAGGACTTAACACGATGGTTCTTAACTTCATGACTGTTCCATAAACTTCTCAAAACCATACGCTATGTGTGGGGTGTATGTACTTGAGTACATAGCTGTGTACATGGATGTATGTAGTTGTGAGTAGGAGAGTGAGATTCTCAAAGTGGTCCCTAAGGGGGTAGAGGGAAGAGAGCTTAGCTGAATTCTGGAGATACGTTTCTGGAAACAGCTCAGCAAATAGCTCACTTTGGGGCTCTCTGACAAGTCATTTGTTAGCATCAATTTTCTCATCTTTCATGAGAAATTTGTGCAAGATGATTCCTAAGGTCTTCCTAGGGTCTAGGATTCTATAATAAGTTTTCTTGGTGTCTATTATATAAGTGTATTTATAGACAGTGTATCTCTAGCTTCTTTCTTAGAACAGAGCTCTAAAATGGCTACTAAACCCTAGGACTGATTTGCATAGTTCAGGTTCTCTGCTTTGTTCCCCCTTTACATCTATGCAAACATTTATAAGGCTGCCTCAGCACAGCCTCTCTGACCTCCCCTTTCCTTCATGGACACAGACAGGCAAGAAAGCACCCCTTGGCTAGGGCCACAACCTGCACAGCAGAGGAGAAAGAGAAGAAACAACCAGTTGAACTCCTATGTGCTGGAATACTGCCTGGACATATATTTGCTCACATGCTACTTCAAACACTTTGCGGTACAGGCAGTGGTATCTCTACTTCATGGACATGAGAAGCAAGATTGAGAAAGCCTTAAGGTCATAGAACATGGAAGTGCTGAAAGTTGGGCTCAAGATTTTTTTTTTAATTATTACTTTATATTTTTCAATTGAAATGTTAACAAAATTTACAATGTTGTGTTCATTTCTGTACAGCAACGTGAATCAGTTCTATGTATATATATTAAAATCCCTCCCTCTTGGATCTGCCACCCACCTTGCCTCATCTCATGCCTCTAGGCCGTCACAGAGCACTGAGCTGAGCTCCCCGTGCTGTACAGCAGCTCCCCACTAGCTACTTTATACGTGGTAGTGCATGTATGTCTATGCCACTCTCTCAACCCACCCCACCCCATGGGCTCACGTTTATTCTGACTTACAGTCAGGCCTGGTTCTTCCCACTTGACCATCTTGTCTTCCCAAGTCCATGCATATTGAGTCATGTACCACAACTCATTCATTTGCTCAGCGAGTCTATAACCAATCCTCATGACCAGATTTCCTTTTTTTAAACAGCTTCCAAACAAGTGAAGCCCCAGTCCCCTTTTCCAAACAGAGTGATGAAAGCAAAAATCTTTGTTTCTGGTACCATTTCCCAAGAAGCTGTTCTGGGCAAGGCATTTATGTCCCTTGCTAACTTCAGCATGGTTTAAACTCATAGTTCATGTCTTCTCATTTGAAAGAGAAATTTTTTTCTTCTCAATATTCTTTATATCTGTATTGTGAAACAAACTTAGAATTAGGGTGTGTTTTCTAAAGGTTTCCTTAGGTTTCTCAGCAAATAATAGTGGGACTTTTTCTGCTACAAACTTCCTGAGACAAAGACAGGAATAGACATGCTGGAACAGAAAACTAGTTGCACCCTTGACGAATATTTATTTTTTGTATTAATAACATATTTTGTATATTCAATACATGTTGGTTTAATGAAAGCTTAAAAGATGAATAAATATAAATAATGAACTGAAGCATGGAAAAAAAACAAGCACTTTGAGGAAGGGATAAAGGATTTGGATGATTTTTCAGGGAAAAAGAAATGGCCAAGGAACCAAATTGTCTTCAGACTGAGTATCCGTTCCTCTATCTGATGAGGGTCAAGACATTAGATTTCTAACATGGTTATCTCATTGTCCAGTCTTTGTCCCACACACTTTCTCTGTTAGATAAAAATCAAAATCACTACAGCAAGGAAAAAACTTCATGAAAAGTGAATCACTTTTCTCACCACTTAGGAACTCCCAAACTTTATAGGCTAAATCTACTCTCTTTCTCTTTCTTGCTCTCTCTCTCTGGGTCTCTCTGTTCACACTGGAAATTGGGAATTGTACTAAATTAATAAAAATTATTTTTAAATTTTAAAAAATCAGTGCTATCCAAAAATGGAGTGCAAAATATTTCAGTCGGTCAAGACACACAGCCACATAACCTGCGCATCAGATTAGCACTGGCTAATATAGTCAGGCTGGCCCTCGGGTCAGCCAGTGCTGACTATACAGCACTGGAGCCCCTTCTGGGGCATCTCTACCCAGAGGTCAGCAAAGACTCAACGGGACCTCCCATGGAGAGGGCCTTCAAAACTCTGCAAAGCAGCTCATTCTACAGGTTTTCTAGCCAGTCTGCATTCTCTGATTTCTTCTTTTGCCCATAAGGTTTATGTCCTCTCTCACTATGGGCTGCCTCCCTTGCAGAACATGAGGGATGTCAGTGGAAAAGGTTAGAGGGATACAGGGTGGCGTGTGATCTAGCACTCTACTCACAATCAATTGGAAAAATTGGTGCATTACGCAGCTGGCTTTAAAGGGAACCATTCCACATCAGTAAAAATAGTAAGGAAATCAAAAGGTTTTTTAAAAGGAAAAAAAAATAGAGAACTCTTCTAGAACAGATAATAGAGAACTTGGCTCTGATTGTAACCTGCTGATCATTTAAAACGGTGTGTTATTATGTGAAGGCTGCTGGCTTGAGAGGAAAAAGACCAGTCGCTGCCATCAGTCTATGTGATTTAGTTAGCAAGTCAGTTAACCTCACTTGGTTATAAGAAAAAATAGGGATGGGCTTCCTTGATGGCTCAGTGGTGAAGAATCCACACGCCAATGCAGGAGACATGGGTTCTATCCCTGATCTGGGAGGATCCCGCATGCCATGGAGCAGCTAAACTGTGCGTCACGACTATTGAGCCTGTGCTCTAGAGCCCAGGAGCCGAAACTACTGAAGCCCACACACCTAGAGCCCAGGCTCTGCAACAAGAGAAGCCGCTGAATGAGAAGCCTCACGCCACAGCTGGAGAGTAGCCTCCGCTCACCGCAACAAAAGAGAAGCCCGCGCAGACAAAGGCCCAGCACAGCCAGAAATAAATGAATGAATAAACAAATGATTTTTTATTAAAAGAAAAATAAAGACAACGTGATAAACAAGAGACATAAATTGTATGTTTTAAAGAGGCTTGAAAAGTGAAACAAGTGCAGGGAATTGTATGACTGTTCTTAGGCTACCTGTTGATCCATTTGTTTGTTTTTTAACAGGGATCCATTTGTAAGGATTTCCTGTGTCTGGCATTTTTACCGCACTGTGCCCTTTGTCAGCTCAAGCGAGATATTGAAAAGAGAAAAGCAATGAATGCTTTATGAAAGATGCTTGGTAAGTTGGCGGGACTTCTTTGATTTGTGAGTAGCAAAAGAAAGTCTCAAAGGTATCTTTGATTTCTTTGGTTCTCTATCTCACAGATCCATGAGATGGCCCTTGACAAACGGAGGGCAAATGACTTTCAATGGCCAGCCTGCACCAATCAGTTGGGACTCAGCTTCCCACAGAGCCTGGGTAGAGAGGGCTAGCCCTGATTGGATGGGAAAGAATTCTGGGATTTCTTAGGATGTCTGCCACAGGCGGAGTGGCCATAAGATGTGCCAGATAAATGTGCCACTATCCTCCATGTGTATCTTCACAGCATCATGACTGAAGGTACCAGAGATATGTGTACAACCAAACATTCATTTCCCAAAGCCTACAGCTCAGGCCCACTGCTGTCAACAGTAACCCACTGAGACGTCACACTAACCGTGACTGTGTAACGTGTCTAGTGACATGCTCTTGTCACCACCACAATATGAAGAGACTAATTCATTCTCCAAAGTGGTAGAAAGCTACCTTAGTCTCTATGAATGAAGTGTGGACAATTCAACCAGTTATCTAAAATGCCCAAAGCTCCCATTTAGGAAGAAGAGTACTGCCTTTTGGTGGTGATATTGTCAAAGCTGGGCAACTGCTCATATGCCTGGTTTCCTAAGCTCTCCTGGTCACATTTTTAATCTTCTTAGTTCTTCCTATTTTTCTTAGGCAAGACGACAATGGCTTACTCAGTCCTGTCTTTCCATCTCTTACTGCCAATCCCATGGAATTTATCATCCAAGTTTTATTTTCACCTGGAAAAGGCTATTCTCTAAAAGTCCCATCTCCCAAGAGGTCTTTGAGAGCGTTTGATCAGGGTACTGCATTCTTCTGTGTGAACAGTTGGCATGGGCACAGTCTGTCTCTCTCTCAGCTCTTTTGCCCTTGCAGCACAAAATTATGTCCTCTTCATTAACATTTTAGCTCATTTGTTTTAGTGCCATTTTAGTGTCTTAGTATTTGTCTTCTGACTGCTTTCCTCAATGACTGATGTGCTTAACCCATTACAAGCAGAGTCAAGATGGTGCGTTTTCTTATTCTTTTTCTTCCTTGTACCCCTGCCTCCTGAGACACAACTGTTGTTTCTCTTCCCAAGCAGTGATGTTTCTTTAAAGCCATTTGTTACCAAGGCAATTCAGAATTTTGCCAAAGTAACCCTAGTCCCCTATATCAGTTCAGTTCAGTCACTCAGTCGTGTCTGACTCTGCGACCCCATGGACTGCAGCATGCCAGGCTTCCTGTCCATCACCAACTCCCAGAGCCTGCTCAAACCCATGTCCGTCAAGTCAGTGATGCCATCCCACCGTGTCATCCTCTGTCGTCCCCTTCTCCTCCTGCCTTCAATCTTGCCTTCATCAGGGTCTTTTTTAGTGAGTCAGTTCTTCACAGCAGGTGGCCAAACTATCAGAGCTTCAGCTTCAGCATCAGTCCTTCCAATGAATATGTATGTAGTCCCCTACGTAGAATGTGGTAATTTACTGGTCCAGTCATCCAATTAATGAAAAAGATTGTTCTGGGATCTCTGCCTTTTAGAGTCTCTTACCTTAGTGTGAATGATGATTCACTGACATTTGATAAGAGAAATTATCTCTGGCAATCTACAGAGCATTCTGTTGGTTTACCTAACAATGTAGCAATAGTACCTGACATAGCAGTCATTTAATAACTATTGTGGATGAATAAATAGATGCAACTTTCAAGCAAGGAAGCATAGTAAGCTCTAACCTAGATGACTCATTGAATCTTAGCTAGTGGTTGTGACTCGTTCAAATATTGGATTGACCAAAATGTTCATAAAATCTTATGGAAAAACCTAAATGAACTTCTTGACCAACTGAGTAAATTGTACTGAACCAGGGGTCATGATTTGATATAAATTTTAAATATGTAGCAATTTGGGGGCTTTCCTGGAAGTCCAGTGGTTAAGACTCTGCATTTTTATTGCAGAGGGCGTGGGTTCAATCCTGGGTCAGAGAACCAAGAGTCCATATGCCATGTGGCCAAATAAATAAATATTTAAAATAAATAAATATATAGCAATTTGGCAGTAAGATAGCAGTGGGATGAAAGTTTTGATACTTGGAACAAGGATAATGTAAAGATGAAATTCTTTCATTGATTTGGTCTTTCTTTTTCTGATTTCTACAGGTCAGATTCACATGGTAGTGAAAGAAAATGCTGCAATGAAATACTGCACCTATTCGTGCTAGCTCACCTTAAATCCTAGAAACAAATTCAGCTAATCATATGGCTTCAAATGGCTTCAAAACATTTTTAATTTTTGATCTGCTTTGAAAGAAATGTATTTCTAGTGCTCTTCTCTAAGATGACTGCCATTAAAAATTAATTTCTTCAACAATTCTTGTGTCTTTAAATACTTCATCATGGATTTAGCATTCCCATATGCTTCTGTTTTTGTTGTTATCGTTGTTGTTTGTATTAGGGTATAGCCAATTAGGGGCTTCCCAGGTGACATGAGTTTGATCCCTGGATTGGAAAGGTCCCCTGGAGGAGGGCACAGCAACCCACTCCTGTACTTTTGCCTAGAGAATCCCATGGACAGAGGAGCCTGGCAGGCTACAGTCCATAGAGTTGCTAAGAATCAGACACAACTGAAGTGACTTAGCATGCACGCAGGTGACTCAATGGTAAAAAATCCACCTGCCAATTTAGGAGATATAAGAGACACAGGTTTGATGCCTGGAATGAGAAGATTCTCCGGAGGAGGAAATAGCAACCCACTCCAGTATTCTTGCTGTGATAATCTCATGGACAGTGTAGCCTGGTGGGCTACAGTCCATGGGTCTCCGAGGTCAGACACGACTGAGCAACTGGGCCTGTCGTAGCTGATTAACAATGCTGTGATGGTACCAGGTGAACAGCAAAAGGACTTAGCCACACGTGTACATGTAACTATTCTCCCCCAGACTGTCCTGTCATCCAGGCTGACACACAGCATACAGTAGGTTTCTTTTAAAAAATGAGCCGTTAGTCAAAATGTCAAAGTTGAATGATGAGTATGTAGAGATGCTTCATTCTACTTTTCTACCTTTACACAAGTTTGAAAATGTCCAGTATAAAAAGTGTTTTAAGTGTTGTCAAAATGCTTTTATTCTTTTGGATTTTCCTTGCACCTGGAGACCAGGTGTTACCCTGCAAGGCTCCTCACCCTAGGAAAGTGTGGTTTCCTCCCCCAGGGAGTTTCATCTGCCTTGGCAGGTCTTCCAGTAAATCATTTCCAGGGATTAATTGCCTAACAATGCAGAGTTTACTGTAGATTTTATACACACAGGGAGGATTTGCACCATAAACCCCACAGCAAACCACCCAATTAAAATTCCCATTGCACATCTCCGTCCTCTCCCAGGTCATCTCTGGTAGCAAGCTAGCCACAGGGACTCCACTTTATTTTTCTTTTATTTTTTTCCCCAGGTTAACTTGGCATTTTATTTCATTTTGTAATTGAGATATAGTTGACATATAACAGTGCATTAGGGGTGTGTATGTGTGTGCGTGTGCACTTAGTCGCTCAGTCATCTCCAACTCCTTGTGACCCATGGACTGTGTAGCCCTCCAGGCTCCTCTGTCCATGGGTATACAACATAACAGTTTGATACATGTGTATATTGCAAAATGGTCACCACAATCACTTTAATTCACATCCATCACGGCACAGTTACAAGATCTTTTTCTTGTGATGAGAACTTTCAAAATCTACTCTCTCAGCAACTTTCAAATATGCAATAAAGAAAAGTGAAATGGCATTTACAAGGTCACCAGTATATACAGAATGGCAGTGCTGGGTCCAGAGAGCAGGGTTTTGAGTCCTATTTTGTTGTTCATGACAGTACACTAAAGTGTGTGGGGTTTTTTTCTTATAAAAATTAACCCTAGGGCTTCCCTGGTGGTCCAGTGGTTAAGAATCCGCCTGCAGTGCAGGAAATACAGGTTCTCTACCTGGTCAGGGAACTAAGGTTCCACAGGCCACGGGGCAGCTAGCTCATGCTCCTCAGCTACTGAGCCTGCGGGAAACGGACCCTGTATTCTGCAACAAGAGAAGCCACTGCAGCGAGAAGCCCACACATCACCACTAGAGAATAGCCCCTGCTCGCCATAGCCAGAGAAAACCCGCATGCAGAAGCAAGGACCCAGTGCAGCCAAAGATTAATAAATACAATTTAGAAACTGGCCCCAGAGTTCAGGCTTCCAAGGACTGCTATTATCAACTTATAGAATAAACCCCGTCTTTGCCTTCCTAGCAGTCTTCACCTTTCTGTGTTTTGGTTTAACACCTGCACCGATGGTAATTGATAAGCATCATGAAAACAGAGACAGACCATATTTGTCCTAATTTCTTTCTTACTCACCCAGCACATGGAAAATATTGTGTCAAGAAGTCACTAGATTACGTTCAAAGGTATAAAAGGTGGCAAGAATTGTAATCAGATAAGACATTTGGGCAAAATGAATCTATTTGGAGTTATTTAGAAACTGGCCCCAGAGTTCAGGCTTCCAAGGACTGCTATTATCAACTTATAGAATAAACCCTGTCTTTTGCCTTCCTAGCAGTCTTCACCTTTCTGTGTTTTGGTTTAACACCTGCACCGATGGTAATTGATAAGCATCATGAAAACAGAGACAGACCATATTTGTCCTAATTTCTTTCTTACTCACCCAGCACATGGAAAATATTGTGTCAAGAAGTCACTAGATTACGTTCAAAGGTATAAAAGGTGGCAAGAATTGTAATCAGATAAGACATTTGGGCAAAATGAACCTATTTGGAGTTTTTTCCTAGTTATTTTCCTTATGAAAATATGGGATGATTTTGGAGAAGGCAATGGCACCCCACTACAAGTACTCTTGCCTGGAAAATCCCATGGATGGAGGAGCCTGGAAGGCTGCAGTCCATGGGGTCGCTGAGGGTCGGACACGACTGAGCGACTTCACTTTCACTTTTCACTTTTATGCATTGGAGAAGGAAATGGCAACCCACTCCAGTGCTCATGCCTGGAGAATCTCAGGGATGGGGGAGCCTGGTGGGCTGTTGTCTATGGGGTCACAGAGTCGGACAAGACTGAAGTGACTTAGCAGCAGTGCATACTGTTTTATAAATTGTTTTGTTTTATGGCTTAACCACAAATTATGAAAGATTTCTCATATTAATAAATATCAGAAATAAGCAATACGATGTTACTGACTGTAGTCAGTATGTTGTACTTTGTATCCCCATGACTTATTCACCGGAAGTTTGTATCTTTGGACCACCCTCATTTGCCCACCTCCCACCTCTGGCAACCACCAATCTGTTCTCTGTATCTGTGAATCTGGGTGTTTTTGGTTTTGATTTGGTTTGGTTTTTTAGATTCCACATGTATGTGAGATCATATGATATTTGTCTTTCTCTGTCTGACTTATTTCACTAAGCATAATGCCTTTAAGTGTACATGTTTACACACACACACACACACACACACACACACACGATTTTCTTTATCCATTCATCTGTCTTGGTTGTTTCCATGTCTTGGCTACTGTAAACAATGCTGCAGTGAGCGTGGGGGTGAAGCCCACATACCTTTCTCATGCAGAGCAATTTAGTTCCATCTCAGCTTTCTAGTCCCAGAAACCATAGTCCCAGAGATGCAGAATGGCTCTCGTTGTTGTTCACTGTCTAAGCTGTGTCTGATTCTTTGCAACCCCATGGACTGCAGCACACCAGGCTTTCCTGTCCTTCATAGTCTTCCCGGAGCTTTCTCAAACTCATGTCCATTGAGTCAGTGATGCCATCCAACCATCTCAACCTCTGTTGCCCCCTCTCCTCCTGCCTTCAATCTTTCCCAGCATCAGAATATTTTCCAGTGAGCTGACTCTCTGCATCAGGTGGCCAAAGTATTGGAAGCTTCAGCACCAGTCCTTCCAATAATACTCAGGATTGTTGGAATGGGTGTGGAACTCTGCTATTAAGCAAAATAATGTGCTTCCCATGTAGCTTATTTTAAAATTACTTTAAAGTTATGATAAATTAAAAAAATTTTAATCTTTGCTGTAGCTGTTAACAGTTTTTAGTAGTCTCAGTTTCCCACTCTTGATATTATGCTGTATCCAATATACTCCCAGTGGCTAAGGTTCCCTCACACCAGGCCAGTTCCCTTGTGTGTTAGTTGCTCAGTCATGTCTGACTCAATGTGAGCCCCACCAGGCTCCTCTGTCCCTGGGATTTCCCAGGGATTAGAATACTAGAGTGGGTAGCCATTAACTTCTCCAAGGAATTTTCCCAACCCAGGGATCATACTCTGGTCTTCTGCATTGCAAGCAGATTGCCATCTGAGTCACCAGGGAAACCTCCTGAAATCAAAATCTCCTTATATGCTACTTCATGCTAGAAGCAAATTGCCAGAGACAAGAAGGAGCAACTCTTCACAGGAGGCTGAGGTTGGGGAGAAGACAAGTATTAATAGATTTACAAATTGACAAAGCCAAAGACAACAGAAGAGAATTCATTTCACTTTTCCAGGATATGTAATGATTATCCGCAGGGCAGGCAATGGCACCCTACTCCAGTACTCTTGCCTGGAAAATCTCATGAATGGAGGAGCCTGGTAGGCTGCAGTCCATGGGGTCACTAAGAGTCAGACACAACTGAGCGACTTCACTTTCACTTTTCACTTTCATGCATTGGAGAAGGAAATGGCAACCCACTCCAGTGTTCTTGACTGGAGAATCCCAAGGACAGCAGAGCCTGGTGGGCTGCCATCTATGGGGTTGCACAGAGTCAGACACGACTGAGGTGACTTAGCAGCAGCAGCAGCAGCAATGATTATCCACACATTCTATCTGCTGTGGCTGCTCTATCATAGTCAGCTGTTGCTGTTTAGTGGCTTAAACAACAGCCATTTCTTCTACTCAAGAGTCAATAATTTGCAAGACCTCCCTGGTGGTGCAGTGGATAGGAATTCACCTGCCAATGCAGAGGACACAGGTTCAGTCCTTGGTCTAGGAGGATCCCACATGCCACAAGGCAACTAAGCCTGTGCACCACAACTACTGAGCCCATGCTCCACAATGAGAGAAGCCACCACAATGAGAAGCAACTGGAGAGTAGCCCTTGATAGCCGAGTCTAGAGAAAGCCCATGTGCAGCAACAAAGACCCAGTGCAGCCAAAAATAAATTAATTGCTAAAAAAAAAAGGGTTTATACTCTGGCGGCTCAGACTGTAAAGAATCCAGCTCCCAATGCAGGAGACTTGGGTTCGATCCCTGGGTTGGGAAGATGCCCTGGAGAAGGAAATGGCTACTCACTCTGGTATGCTTGCCTAGAGAATTCCATAGACAGAGGCGCCTGGTGGGCTACAGTCCAGAGAGTTGAAAAGAGTCAGCTACGACTGAGTGACTTTCGTACTTTGGGTAGGATACTCTGCCTCTGCTCACGAAGTGTGAACTGGGGAAGCTCAGCCAGGGCTGGGAAACAGTGCTGCCTCTCGGCTGGCTGCGGTTCAGCCGGGCCGGAGGCTAAGGGGTGGGGTTACTCTCCACATTAGCCACGCCACCAGCTGCTCGGACTGTCTCACCGTGGGTTGTTGGGTGTCCAGGGCAAGCATCTTGAGAAAACCATACGGAAGTGAGTGACATTTTTATGATCTAGTTTTAGGAGTCACACAGCTTCACTTCTGCTGAACTCTTTATTGAGGAAGTGGCAAAGGTCCTCTTGGTTTCAAGAGAGAGTGGACACAGACTCTTATTTTTTTTTTTTTAAGAAAAGGAAGAAAGACATTTTATTGCATTCGGGGAAAACAAGAACAACTTCTTATTTAAAGAACTCCAGACTCCGACTCGGCAGTCCCCAACCTTTTTGGCACCAGAAACTGGTTTTGTGAGAGACAATAGGGGCTTCCCTGGGGGCTCACTTGGTAAAGAACCTGCCTGCCAGTGGAGAAGGCATAAAGAAATGTGGGTTCAATCCCTGGGTCAGGAGGATCCCCTGGAGGAGGGAATGGCTACCCACTCTAGTACTCTTGCCTGGAAAATCCCATGGATGGAGGAGCCTGGTGGTCTACAGACCATGGGGTAGCAAAGAGTTGGACACAACTGAGTGACTGACACTAATTTTTCTACGGATGGAGCTTGGGGGGAAGGTCTTGGGATGATTCAAGTGCATTAGTTAGTGTGCACTTTATTTCTATTATTACATCAGTTCCACCTCATACTATCAGGCATTAGATCCCGGAGGTTGGGGACTCCTCCTCTAACTCTTAACGGAGTGTTGCCAAGTGCTTGAAGAATGTAACAGACAGAGCTACTGTTGTAGCCGTTTTGGAAAATGCAATCTGCCACAGATGCCTTGAAGTGCTCCGTGTCGTGCGTCTTGGGTCAGAGCTGCAGTCCATCTGTTCTCAGTAAAGTTTCTCTTGGAGGGAGGGCTGAGGCAAAGCGATGGCAGGCTGCCCAGCCCGGGTTGTCCGTTATAATGGCATAAATTCCACAGTACCAGCTAAGTCTTCCTGGTGACATTGAAAAGACTTCAGAGCATCAGTGTGGTTGAAGCTTATAACAATGGCCTATTCTTCCAGAGATTCTCATTCGGATCTACGGAGGGATCCAGGAGTCTGAATTTTTTAAAGGACAGCAAGTTTTTCTTTCTTTTTTATTGGGATATAGTGACCTTTATAGTTACTTTCTACACTACACCAAAATGAATCGGCCATACACACACACACACACACACACACACACACACACACACACACACACACCCTCCCTTTGGGAGTGTTTTTCCATTCCGGTCCCGCAGAGCATTGAGGACAGTTCCCTGGGCTGCACAATAGGTTCTCATCAGTTATCTGCTTCATGCATGTTACGTGTATATGTCAAAAACCCAGTCTCCCAGTTTCTCCCACCCACCCCCTTTCCCCTTGGTGTCCATACATTTGTTTTCTACGTCTGTGTCTCTATTTCTCCTTTGCAAAGAGGCTCATCTGTACCCTTTCTCTAGACTCCAGATATATGTGTTAGTATGTAATATTGGTTTTTCTCTTTCTGACTTACCTCACTCTGTATGACGGTCTCTAGGGAACAGGACCGCAAGTTTCTCTTATGCAGGTTGTCCCTCTGCTGTGAGACCAGTGCCCTTCTCAGTCGACGGTCACTGAAGGAGCCCAGGTGTGGTAACTCAGGTACAGACCAGGCTCACAGCCCTGGGGTTGCAGTTCTGAGCTGGGGGGCCCTGCTTCACCCTCTGCTTCCTTTCTCAGTCCTCTCCGCTTTCGTTTCCTTTTCCATTTCTGCTCTGAGTCCTGTGTCCTGGCAATCTGGTTCTCTGTGTAGGGACAAAACCTCTATTCTACTCTCTCCTCTCCTCTCCCCTCCTCTCCTCTCCCCTCCCCTCC